>JABUQX010018411.1:62500-67500 GCA_015478945.1 Trachelipus rathkii
AGTTAAATATTTTATGTTTTCAAAGAAAAGATTTTAATATCTTCAAATAAAAGCATGATTTATTTTTACAGAAAAAATAATTATTGCCCAAATTTGACTTTTTTATCCTCAAGTTTATTTGTAAAAAGTTATAAAAATTATTTGGATTATGCACAAAAAAATTTAAGATTTTATTTTGAGTTTCAATAAATATTTTTTGTAGAATTTATTCAAAAATACTTTTTTAATACATTAAAATATATTTGTGGTAAATAAATTTAGGGTATAATATATATATTATGATATTATCCTATATTTTATATTATATATTTCTAACTTATTTTTGTAATTATTTATCTACTTAGTTATGTTATTTATTTATTTATTTATTTATTAATTTATTTATTTATTCTACATTTTCATTTTTTTTTTTAAATTTCGTTTTATGTAATATTAAATGTCAAGTTTTTCATTGTTATTTTAAGGCAAATTTTTATCATACAAAGTTTATTTATTAATATATTTATTCCTTATAATTATTTCCATCTTAATTTTTTATTCATTTTAATTGTATTTTATATCTTTTATATCAACTAAATTTCCTTAAACATTATTACACACCGCCCTTTACATACATAAACAGCGTATTTAAACTATTTTAAAGTTAATACATTACTGCAGTAACATTTAAAAGAAAAATATTTATAGTTCTAACATAAACATTGTCAAATTTTTGGAAACGTGTTCCTGATTGGGAGGTCATCTTTTTAGTTCACAACGCTCCATCTCAGATCAAAATCAGAAAAATAATTACTTGGACCTTTTTGCTAAGTATTAATTAATATTACTTAATGACCTTTTTCAGGATAAAATATGATACTTGAACCATTTTTCAAGTTAAATTTATTACTTAGGGCTTTACAAGTTATATTAAATATTGTCAACTCTTGAGTCTTATGTAGTATTAAATATATTACCTGAACCCTTTTGCATTTACACGACAACAATTTGTAAACTTTTGATTTTTGTGGTTCGAACATATAAATGGCTGCCGCTTTATTAATTGAGAGCGCGTGGTATTCTTTTAAATATTTTTTTTTTTTTATTTTATCTTTTCTTTAATGTTTCATTTTTAATTTTAGTGCCTGTAAATTTTAGAGAAAACTTTAAGAAACTATTCTGGTGAAGAGTAAATAACCACGAGTTATTTATTAAAAAGATAAAGTTTAAACCTGAAATTGTAATAGCAAGCATATATATATATATATATTATTATAATATATATAATTATATATATATATTATATAGTCATATATATATGTATATTTTATATATATATATATATTATATAGATGTTTGTGTGTGTGTGTGTTGTGTTTAGATTAGACTATTTGTTTTCAGAGAGAGAGAGAAGAAGGAGAGAAAAGAAAATCTAATTTAGGGAGGGGGCCAGAGTGAAATCTCTGAGAATAATGTGATTAATAACTCAGTGGACGTAGTAATACGTTTTTGTGGTATTTTAGATGTACAGAGACTGAAAAAGAGAAGAGAGAATGTATCAAATATTAAAAAAAAAATTAAAAAATAAAAAGGAATAAAAAATTGTGAAAGCCAACTAAAACTCATTTAAGACCTCGAACTAAAATAAGAAGACTGTAAGAAGCTAATAAGCCTTTATAACTGATTTTATTAAAGAGATAGTATGACGGTCTCAGAACTTCTAATAACTTTTAGAAGGAATTAAATAAGTGCTTCAAGAAAAACAGTCGGTCATAGAAAAGAATACATCCCATATTAAAACAGAGCTTCGATTAAGTTCTTTTTGAAAAATGAGTAATTCTTTTTGGGAATGAACGATGCTTTTTAGGATGCAATGAAATCAAAACCTTTAATCCTCTTCCTTATAATAAATAATATAATAATAAATAATAATGAAATAATATTATAATAATAATAATAATAATAATAATAATAATAATAATAATAATAATAATAATAATAATAATAATAATAATAATAATAATAATAATACAATAATAATATAATAATATAATACATAATAATAAATAATAATATCAATAATATAATAATAAATATAAATAAATAATCTAAAACTATAATTAAAAATCAATAATATAAATAATGAAATAATAATAAAAATAATATAAAAAATAAATAAAAATAATAACAAAATAAAAAAAATTAAAAATAAAATAAAAAATAAGAAATAAAAATAATAATAAAAAATAAAAATAAAAATATAATAAAAAATAAAATATAATAATAAATAAGAAATAATAATCATAAAGAAAAATAATTAATAATTAATAAAAAAAAAGACTCATAATGAAGAAAATTAGAATTAAAATATAAGTTAAAAAAAATAAACATAAATCTAACAAATAACAGTATATATTAAAAAGTAAAATTAATAATAAAAGAGATGGAAATAAAACAAGAGTAAAGAAATTAAGATTATAGGTAATCGCATCAATTAATAGGGAAATGATGCAATTATACTATGAAGATTGAAATATAATAACAAAATAACAATAGAAAATAATCAAATAATATTAAAATATGAAATAATATGAAAAACAATAATAATAAAAATAAAAAATAAAAAATAAAATAATAATAAAAGATATTATTAATGAAATAACACTCATACTGAGTAGAATAAAAATAATACTTAAAAATAAATAATAATACTAAAATTAAGATATTCTAAAAATTATAATAATAATAAGAGATAAAAATAATCACTACAGAAATAAAACATCATACTAAACAAGTAAAAAATAATACTCAAAATATTAAAAAAAATACAAAAATTAAACAAGAAGTACTAATAATTTCTTTACTAAAAAATTATAAAATAATATGAAAAATAAAAATAAAAACGCAACGCAATTAAAAATTAATAATAGGAAAACTACAATACTACTACTACTACTACTACTACTACTACAAGTAATAATAATAATAATAATAATAATAATAATAATAATAATAATAAAATAATAATAATATTTAACTTAATTATCATGAATAATATCAAATAAATAATAAGACTAATAATGAAAATAAGTAATACTTACCTTAATTCATAATTAATAATAATCAAATAATATAATAATAATAATAATAATATAATAATTAATAATAATAATAATAGATAATAATAATAATAATAATAATATAACAAAAATTATGACGACGACGATAATGATAATAATAATGACAATGATAATGATAATGATAATGATGATAATGATAATAAAAATGATAATAATAATAAAAATGATAATGAACTTATAATAATTCAAATTCAATTTTTTTTTATTCCAATTTAAGAGAAATTACAATTTAAGATTTAGACAATTTTAAAATATACGAAAAAGAAATGCGAAATTTATAATTAAGATTGTCTTTTTTCTTTCTTTCTTCTAAGTAAAAATGTTATAGTAATAGGCCATTTCGTTATATTTTATATTAATGTCCGGTCTATGTTTTCTTATAAGAAGGGACTCCGCCAGTCTAAGTTCAGAAAATTCCCTCGTTTTATTCAAAATTTTGAAGTAATTTACTATTTCATTATAGTGCGATTTTTTATGTTCTACTCGCATATGGTGTTGCACATTACTTAGTTTGTACTTGTGTTGTAGCATAAGCTGACGAAGTGTATTCATCGTATAACCAATGTAAGAGGCGCTACATTCACTTTCATTGCAATATAATTGGTACGCTGGTACGTTGGTATACACTCGCCAGCAGATGGTACACTACGAGCACTAAAGCAAGAAAATAATTTTGTAGGGTTTTAGAAATTTGGAAAAATCTTGCAAAAGTAATAATAATAATAATAATAATAATAATAATAATAATAATAATAATAATAATAATAATAATAATAATAATAATAATAATAATAATAATAATAATAATAAGAAGAAGAAGAAGAAGAAGAAGAAGAAGAAGAAGAAGAAGAAGAAGAAGAAGAAGAAGAAGAAGAAGAAGAAGGATAGAACGAAGAAGAAGAAGAAGAAGAAAGAAGAAAGAAGAAGAAGAAGAAGAAAAGAAGAAGAAGAAGAAGAAGAAGAAGAAGAATCAAAATGAAATAATAAGTAATAATAAATAATAATAAATAAATAATAATAAATAAAGAATGAATAATAATAATAATTGAATATATCAATAATAATATAATGAATACGATAATATAATAATAATAAGTAATTATAATAATAAAATAATAATAATAATAATAAATAATAATATATAATAATAATAAATAAATAATAATAATAATAATGAAAATTAAAATAATGAAAATAATAATGAAATACTAATGAAAATACTAAATAAAATAATAATGAAAATATATAATAATAATAATAATAATAATAATATTTAATAATCATTAATAATAATTATAATAATAATAATAATTGAATTAATAATAATAATCATAATAATATAATAATAGATAATAATAATTAATAATATAATAATAATAATAATAATATAATTTAGAATAATAATAAAATAAGAAAAATAATAATGAAAATAATAATGAAAATAATAATGAAATAATAATAAAATAATAATGAAAATAATAATAAAAATAATAAATAAGTAAAATATAATAATTAATAATAATAATAATAATATATAATAATAATAAATAATAATAATAATAATAATAATAATTATAATGAATAATAAAATAATAATAAATAAGAAGAAGAAAAGAAGAAGAAAAGAAGAAGAAGAAAGAAAGAAAAGAAGAAGAAGAAGAAAGAAGAAGAAGTAAGAAGAAGAGAAGAAGAAGAAGAAGAAGAAGAAGAAAAGAAGAAGAAGGAAGAAGAAAAATAATAATACTAAATAATAATAATAATAATAATAAATAATATAATAATAATAATAATAATAATGTATAATAATAATATATAATAATAATAACTAATAATAATAATAATAATAATAATTAATACTAATAATAAATGAGATAATAATAG
>JABUQX010018411.1:72500-97532 GCA_015478945.1 Trachelipus rathkii
ATATAATAATAATACATAATAATAATAATAAGATCAATTCTCTAGATTCAGCAAAATAAGATTATTTTAAACATTTTTTCAAAAGACTAAAGGTTGACCTTTTACAAAAAAGTGTTTCAAATTTACTGTTAAATTTGTGAAAGATGAAGGACTCTTTCTTATGTGTTCTATCCATCAAATTCATACGTAGAATAATAATAAAATAATAGAAATAACAAAATGGTGGTCGAGGGATTTTATTGCCGTTATACCTTTTTTTAAATTTATATAAAAGATCATAAATCTCCTCCTCTCTGCTCCTCTCTTCTCTCTCTCTCTCTCTCTCTCCTACTTCTCTCTCCTCTCTCTTCTCTCTCTCTCTCTCCTCCTCTCTCTCTCTACCTCACCAAATCGCCAGTTGACCAGTTCAAGGTAAATAAAAGGTCTTATTCATACCATTTAGTGACGTAAGGTTAAGAAGCAAATTGATAAAATAAAATGATTTTTGTAATAATTAACGTAATTGTTAAGATTAAATTATTTCAATTATTTGATATTATCTTTCTTACCAGGCAAGCGTTGCTTTAGACCGTCTGACATATAATATATATATATATAATAGTATAATATATAATATATAATATATATATAATATAATATATAATAATATATAATATATAGTAAATATATAATAAGATATAATAATTAATATATTAATATATATATATATATATATATATAAGATATTATATATAATATGATATATATTAGAATAGACTATAATAATATGGATGTAGATATATATTATATAAGATATGATGAATATATATATTAGATATATTATTATATTATATTGATATTATTTTAATATTAATCTATATAAAATATTATTATTGTTATATAATTTTATAAAAAATTTAATTTAATATTTTTATTTATCTTATTATTCCTTTTATTAATTAGTGTTTTTTATATTATATAATTAATTTTAAATTATAATTATATTTATGATATATAATACTATTTATAAAATATATAGAATTTATATATAAATACGATTTTATATTTATATATATATATATTATAGTATAAATATATATGTCTTTTATTTTATATATATAATATATTTATTATATTATTTATATTATATAGTTTTATTATATTAATATATATTAATATATATTATTACTTGAACAAAAGAGCATATAATAATTAAATAAGTAAATTTTGAAATTGACGGCAATTTCAAGATACAAAATAAATAAAAATTAAATAAATAAATAACTATTTTATGCATATGAAAAATTATTCTTTTTCTATTAATCAGTAAAATGGAGATAACTCCGTTTATAATTGTGGTATCTATTTATGAATCACTCAGTATACGTAATTCTGTTAGTCTTGCCTCCCTCCTGTAAATATTGTAGTTACGTTTTGAGTCTTTCAATTTTCTCTTTTCAGAGTGGAGAAATATCCTTCTGGAGTGCACTTTTTGATTGAGATAGATGTTAAAATCCCTAACTAAGCAAATGTTTCTATGTAGATCAAAGTTAATTATCAAATAAAATAAAAAGAATAAATAAATAATACTTTAATGAGATCAAGTTTATTTACAAAATTCGTAATAATTTTTTAAAAGATACGATATGAATCATACTTAGATTTATGATAGATCTGGGTTGGCATTGGTTTGAAAAAAACTTCAAGAAAACCGATTGTAATTTCATCGTTTCTTTTCCTTTCTCTTCTTTATTATCTTTGTTGCTCTTTATTTTTCTTCATTATCTGTAAGTATTATCTATAGCCTTGCAATACTAGTTGATACAGGATGTGAATGATAAATAATGTTTTAAGATATTTGGTCGAGAATTGATCGATAAAGTATATGTCTTATAAGCCATAAATGTCTTTACCTGATCTCATATTCAAGTTCCCTCTTAAGCTCTTCAGACAATGTGCTTTTTAATAACTTCTCTAAATTCTAAACATATCCATCGTATCTTGCCGGATCATCCTGTTTCGGCACATTCTCTTTTGTGATTTGGTTTTGTCATGCCGTTCTCCGTCGAAAAATCTGTCCGCCGAGGTTTGCCGATTAAATAGTGTTTTTAAGAGTACTTGTTCTAATTGAATTGCTTATCGGTCAGTGTGTATTGTTTCGACAGCTGCGAATCCGTAACTCACGACTAGCTGAAAAACTTGCGCATTTGGGTGCACTCCAGTCAGCGCGGTGACCAATTAGAATAAGCTCTTCCTAATGGAGTGAAGCGTAGGAGGTGTCCACCCGCAGAGCGTTTTGCAAATGGTTGTGCGCTCAGCAACAATATACTAACGTTTTACGAATACGTGCATCAATACATACACAATTATATTCCCAAGGCTAAGTGGGATATTTATTTATCTGATCCTGAGAATTAGAGAATATTATATTTATTAAGATATTATATTGTATTGTTACACGTTTATAGAATGATTTAATTTTTTTTTTAAATAAATTAAAAATTGAGAGATATTTTAATTTCTATATATAATTCTATTTATATCTTTAAATTTTGAAATTTCTGAATTGATTTTATATTATATTTATTATATTTATGATATTAGAAAATTATTTATATTAAGATTATTAGTTAAATTTATATTATATATTTAATATCATATATAGATATATATATTTAATAATTAGATTTGTATTATTAATTATTATATATTTTAGATTGATATAATTAATAATTAAGACGCTTTGTATAGTGGCAATTTGAGGATGGATGGGAATGATGAAAAAGTTTAAATTTAAGAGCGATCAGCTCAAATGCTTGGCTAGGGTGTGTGAAAAGAATCTGTGCGCGTCAGGCCCTTGTTTTTATTATATAGACATTCAATTACTTATTATATAGAATTAGATCTATTTAGTAGATAGATTTACATAATTAAAGTGAGGAGTTAATATGAGAGAATGAGTAGATATGATAGATGATTAGGGGGTGTATTGCATTTGAAGTGTAAGTTTAAGGTCAAAAGAATAGTTGCAATAAATATAACATTCGGAAAAAAAATATTTTGCTTTAGTAAGTAGCAGGCCACGTTCCCAATACATTTGATCGCAGTCTACGGCTTCGACTGCCCCACACGGATGACCTTTTAACCTAACTTATAGCCTTTTTCAATCTCTTATGTAGTTGATATCATGGAACAGATTTTCCCTACCAAGAGATTCTAGAAAAAGATTGTATACAGATACAAACTTCGACTATGTACGAACGGTTTGGGCTTGATGATAAAACATTTTGTGAAAGAACCAAGTTTTGAATAACAGATTAGGTAGTCCATGAAAAAAACGGCTCAAAAATGCAGCTGAGATTTTGCAGAAAGATTTGAAAAGGTGAGATATAATGTAGATATTAAGGTTTCTGGCGAAGGGACTATCATATTAATATGAATTAACTGAGTATAAAAGAAATATTGACAAATAGGCAGATTATGTTTGTAAGATGATAACTGCATTTTGTCCGCGTTCCATCGTGCAACGTTGTCTGAAATGCCCTAAAGAGTGTTTTTAAGAAGGGTTTTTTTTTTTTTTCTTGCTTATTGTTTGTCTGTTTTTTTTTCTTTTTTGTTTATTTTGTGTGTATTTTCTATTTGTTTTTTTTTTTTTTTTTTTTTTTTTTTTTTTTTTTTATTTTTTTTTTTTTTTTTTGTTTTTTATTTTTTTTGTTTTTATTTATCTTGTTTTCTTTTTTTTTTTTTTTAAATCTTTTTTTTTTTTTTAATTGGATTTTTTTTCTTTTTTTTTTTCTCGTTATTGTGTCTTTCTTTTCTTTTGTCATTTTTGTGCCTTTTTTTCTTTTGTAATTTTTTTTTTTCTTTTATTTTTTTTTTTTATTTGTCTTTTATTCTTTTTTGATATTTTTTAGTTTTAAATAATTTTTTTTTTTTTTTTTTTTTATTGTTTTTTTAGATGTTCCTTTTTTTCTTTGTATTTTTTCATTGCTTTTGTTTTTTTATTTTTTTTATTTCTTTTTGATTTTTTTCCTTATTCTCTGGTTTTTAGTGTTTTTCGTCTGAGGGATTTATTTTTCTTTTTTTTTTTTTATTTTTGATTTTTTTTGTTTTTTTTTTAGTTTGATTTGTTTTGTTTTTTTTTTAGTTTATTGTTTATTTGTTTCTTTTGTTTGTTTTTTTTGTGGTATTCATTTTATTTTTTTTTTTTTTTTTATTTTTTTTTTTTTTTTTATTTTTTATTTTTTGTTTTATTTTTTTTTTATGTTTTAATTTTGTTTTCTTTAACAGAATTACAAAGTCCATAACGGAAACCAATCTAACGAGGACCCGCTAGCATGCATTCGGAAAAAAAAGCAGAGAAGAGCAATATGCACAAAAGTCGAAAAAATAATCCAAGCCTCTACCGCCCCCTCTGTACCAATTAATTAGAAAACTCGTCGCAGTCAAGAAAATATCACCCTAGAGCTTCATTGGGACCGCGCATGACCTCACCTATGTACGATCTTCAATGTAAGTTCATCCCTATGCGCCCAGGCTGGGCCACAACCATACCCCCTCAAGAAAAAACCGCCATTCACTATCGCTGTTATACAACCTCTCTCTCGGCCTTATACCAAACTCGACAATTCCTCTCCTTCAAACATTTCGTCTTTTAACGACTTCCAACCACTTATCTCGGTCCCAGCGGTCCCGTTCGCCAACACACTCGCCACAACGCATCCGCTTAACCAACGACATCATTCCATCATTCCAGATGACCAACACCATCTCAAACTATACTTTCATTTACTTCTCGCATTACCCCTTCTTCACACCACACAACTCTCTAATACTTCATCTCTTACAATTCTTCCTCACACCATAGCCGACCTAAGATGTCCCATCTAAACCAGATTGAACTTAAGATCTCTACACTTCTATTCCGAGACCATAGTCCTCACGACTATGCAATAACACAGGTAACAAACATACCCTCATATGTAAACCCTTAGCAAACTCAAGACAGTCCCTTTACATTCAACAACGAGTAATTGACTCAGCCACCTTTCCTTGCCATTCAAACTTTCCCTAACTACACCTCTCATCATTCCGATTCCCTCTCATCCATCATATACCCAAAAATTAACTCAGGACACTTGTTCAACTGCTCACCATTCTAACATAACTTCACCCGAAGACTGGCCTCACTCACAACCAATACCTTACTCTTATCCACGTTTACTTTCAAACCCTCTCCTTTAACACACCCTGCCAAATCTCTCTACAATCTCTCAAACCTCTTCAGATTCGCCGACACAAAAACAAATCATCGGCATATAATAGGTAGGGACACCTCCACTCAAACTCATCTCCCATCATTCTAACACCATTCCTTGCCAACCCCATTCTCTAATTCTTTCATAACACCCATCCATATAACAAATTGCAATAATCCAAGGAGACATAACACAAACCTGTCTCACTCCGCTATTAAATCACTTTCAACTCCATTCACACCATTTTCATTTCTTAACACACGCTTCACTATCGCATACATACTTTTGATCATCCAGAAGTACCACACAACACCACTATATCCTAAAAACCATCCATAGAGCTTCCTACTTAAACCTATCATCGCCTGTTGCAAATCCATAAAACTATCTAAATAGCCACAATATTCTCACTCATTTTCTCCCAATCATTGTTCAAATGTAAGATCTATTATGTATAAAATATATAATATAATATAATAATGTATAATCATATATATAATAATTATAATATATATATAATATATATTATAATATCATAAAAATATATATATTAATAATATATTATATATTAATATATATTATATAATATATAAAGATTATATATAATATTATAATAATATATATATATAATATATATTTATAAAAATATAATATATATATAATATATATATAGTATATGAATACTATATATATATATGACAACAAACTAAATAATGACTAGCTCTTTTTTTTTCTAATTTTGGTAATGTATTACAAAGTAACTAAATTATTAAGATTATAGTTTATTTAACCAAGAAGAGTATTTCAAGTATTTTGCATGTCATCTTTTCTATTATTTTCCAAAAGACCAAAAGCAAAAAAACCCGTACAACAGCATGGGCAGGAGCTTGAGAAGAATATATATATATAATATATTATATAATAATATATAGTATAATATATTATATATATAATAAAATAATAATATATAATATATATATTTATAACATAATATAAAATTAAGCGACTTATAAAAATATCAAAATCCCTAAATTCTTATTAGAAATATAAAATCAAAACTCAAATTTAAAACCTCAATAAAAAAAAAAGTACGAAATAAAATCCAGAATTTATATCGAGAAAATTTTTCAATAATATATTTTGCTTTTTAAAAGGTTATAAGTTAGAATTATTAGTTATAAATTTGGAATGAGAGTGTGAGAGAGAGAAAAAAAGATATAGTAGGAATGAGATCCAAAAATTAGAGAGAGAGAGAGAGAGAGAGAGAGAGAGAGAGAGAGAGAGAGAGAGAAGACGGAAACGAAGAGAAGAGAAGAGCAGAAGAGAGAGAGAGAAGACAGACAAGAGAGAGAGAGAGAGAGATGAGAAAAGAAGAGAAGAGAGAGAGAGAGAGAGGAGAGAGAGAGAGAGAGAGATCAAGTGAAATGAGTATGCACACGAGATTTATCACCTGACACAACAAATATTTATGGATCTCGATGAGAAATAGTAAAAGGAAGGCGTGGGTCACATCTCTCAAAGACGCTTCGCTTTATTTATGGTCAAAGCATTCATTCTTTCCTTCGTAATGACAAATTTTCTTTTTTCAACTTTCAAAAATTTGAAAGGATTTATGTTCAACACAATAGTTTAATGTGAGCGTTGAAAACATTGGTATGATGTATTTAATATAAATGATAATAGTATACTATAATATATATATAATATAATAAATAGATATATATATATATAATAAGTATATAATATTATATAATATAATAAAATATGATATATAGATATATTATATATATATAAAATTATATATATTAAATATATTATATATATATTAATATATATCAGTATAATAATATATATATATTATAGATTATTATATATAATATATATATAGATCTTGATAGACTTTTTATAATTAAATATATAGATTTTAGTATTGGATCGAATAACTCTCTGCCATACCTGCAACCGCCAATTTATTGCGAATGTCAATCCGCACATTATTATTGATCAACCGCAACCGCGTGTTCACTTTGTCTACACGTATCCGCAAACTTGCAACGCAACCGCGGTTTTATGTCATCTTTCTAAAAAACCGCTAAAATTGCGATGTTTGTCAGAATTTTATCTTTTTTTTAACAAATTATTTCGACCAAATCCCATCCAAAACTTTCTCTCTCTCTACTCTCTCTTACTCTCTTCCTCTTCTATCTCTTATGCTTATACATTTCTTCTATATTTACTATTTATTAGTTATATATATATATTTATTATGAATTATATTCATAATTTATATATTTATAATATATATATTATTATTTTAAAATTTTATATTTATATAATATATATTATATTATACAGTAATAATAAGAAAAACAGCTACTAATACGTTGGAATATATATTTCTTTAAATCCCCACTAAAATAAAACATAATAAGAAAATTCAAATAACACGAACTTATTACTTCGAGATGGAACCGGCCTCCTCCGTCTATCAGGCCGTAAATAAACTTTTAATAATAATTTATATATACAAATTAGTTTGTTAAAATAGTTGGTTGTCTAGGATATATTTAACATAAATAAGATTTTTAAAAAAAAAAATAAAATAATAAAAAAATTTTTTTAAAAATTAAAAAATTTTGGTAAACTATCACAAGACAGAGATTTTATAATAAGCTATGAGTGCAATACCAAAAACTGTTTAGAAAAGCATCTTCTAAAGTCAGATGGGTTGAGTTTCTATAACGGAATTACTTCAGCTCCTTATATTTGTTAATATCGATCCATTGCACTTATCTTCTCTATTGCTTGCATGTATGAGTTACGGTGTCACTAATTTGTTTAGAGTGTAAGAATGGTTGTGTAATGGATTTTATCTTTTTAAATTAAGTGAATAGTGCTCCAGTGCCATAACTTGACTCATAGTTCTAAAAAGAGAAGACTAAAGAGGTTGAGCATGTTTTCAGGTGTCGCAACACGTACGAAAAATAAGTTGCCAAAAAGTGTTAAAATAGGAGTATGTCAGATATATGAAAAAGTGTGCTGTATAAAGAAATCAAAGCAAAAGAGGAGTGCTTGATATAGGGAGAACGTGGAGGGAATGAAAAAATACCAACATCGACTCGCGAAAATATGAAATGAAGCACTAAACAACCAAATAGGGGAAACAAATAAGGGGCCTGAAGGTGGCAGTAAGTGTTTTATGGACGCCGGATTGTGAGTGGCCGGAGGTCCTGCTCAAAAGTATTTGGGTTGTGGGAGGGGGGTAATGGATGGTGGTGTAGGTCCTTAGGGGGAAGAGATATTATTAAGATGTATAAGAGATAATTTAATATAAGAATGTGAGAAATATTTTTACGTTAGATGATTTGAGTAGCGTATATATATATGAGATTAGTAGAAGATTATTATTAATGATATATTAGCAGTATATTATAGTGTATATTCTATATAGAAGATTAGATGTTAGAGGGATTTTGAAAATAATTTCGACTAGCGGCGAATCGCTTCTATTGTTTTATTTCTTTAGATTACGTATATCGAGTATTATTTATTATTATATATGAGTAATAATGAGTGCTTACTTGAGTATTTACTTAATTATAGATTTATTATATATAGAGATACTTAATTATATATATATATAGATATTATATAGATTATATTATAGAACTATCATATAATTAATGAATATTTTATATACTTTTAATAATGTAAATATATAATTTTTTTATCTAATAAATTTGTAGATTTATTATTATATTTATATTATATATTTACTAGATTTGTATATTATTATATATATTTAGATTTAATTTTTGTATTAATTATTTATGTATTTTATAATAATTATTATAGATTAAAATACGTGATATATTATAATTTTTGTTGGAATAATGGATGACCCTGATTATATTCAGAATATAGATTATGATATATATATATATATATTAGTATTATTATTTAATATAAATTCATAGAATTACTTAATTTTATTATATATTACTATAGATCTAGTTTCTGTAGACATAATAGGCAAGGGTTCGATAATAATTAAGGTGTAATTTATAGTATATTATTAATGTATAATATATTATAATTATATTATAGATATATTATATATAATAATAATAGATTATATTATTATATTATTTTTAGATTTTTCAATATACTGATATATTGATATTTTTATATATTAATTTATTGTAGTAAATATTTATTTATATATAAAATATTAAGTAATATATTATATATTTATCTATATTTATTTTATTTTTATTATAAGTATATATATATTATAGTATAGTGATTATATATAGATATATTATTTATAAATATATATTATATATTTATTTATATGAGTATATGGAGAATTGTGTTTTTGTGGGTTTTTTTTATTTTTTTGATGGAATCTTGACAGAGAGTGGAAATGGATCTAGTTAGATAGCATTGGCTGTAGTGGTGGTAATAAAGGAAGGGATTTAAAAATAATATTATAACCTTACCATCCTGGTACTAATGCGATTCTAGGCCATATTCCTAGCAGTGAAGTACGTCAGATGATTGACTCAGTTGAACTACAAGGTGTCTTATGTTTTAAATTTTTAGCATATATGCTGGATATAAAGGAATAAGGATGAGTCAGAGTGTATGAGTGTAAGTTGTCGTAATGGCAGGGAATCATGGGCTTGGTGCTCAATTAAATCGTATGATGGATGTAAAAGGTTATCTATAGTTTAGATGCTCTTAGGATCTACATGAGGGTTATGTTGTTACCGGTTAATTGTATTTCAAAGTAGTAGACGATGTACTGGATAGCGCTTTAATCTTAAATTACAAAATGTTTCAGTAATGGACAATTCTTTAGGTCTGTTATGTGTAGAAGAATATAAATTTGAGGAATTGATCTTTATTATTAGATTGTGTTGTTTTTTATTTATCATTTAAATGAGAGAATAAATAATGAAAGTACTTTGAGATGTGTGGTCATGTGGAAGGTTTTGTACGTCGATTTACAGTGTCGGTGCTATTGGTTAAGCTGATGTTTATAGTGCGGAGTGTGCTGGGATTCGACCTTGACTGGTGTTAGACGGTAAAAAAATGGATTTCAGTTCGATATATAGAGTACATTTCCTGGAGAGATGAATATTGTGATTTCTTTTAAGGCGCTAGATAAAGGGGCATCTATAGAAGTATTTAATGCCGTCTTTTTCTGATATTGGAGCTATGGTTTGTTTCCACATTGGACAAGGAATACCCCACATTCGACGAGATTGCCATTAGTGAGGCGTCTTCGTTCGCTGGTCCTGAAGCTCTTAGGAGCTGAATTTTCGACTGCTACGACGATGTTCCACTAATATAGGGATAAAGAGGTGGTTGTGTTAAGGCTGGGTTTACTTTCGATTGCTACATATTCTACCTTTTATTTAGCTTTTCGTTCCGGGCATGCTTGAGCACCGTACCCCAGCCCTTGGGCAGAAGAATGTGTTTGTGATTGAGATTGTGATAGAGTTATTATACTATTATACTTATATATATATTATATAATTTATATTATAGTTTATATATTGATATAATACTATATATATATTAATATATATATATATTTATGATAATAATATATATATATATTATAATAAATAATATAGATATATAATAATAGATTAGTATATTTATTTATATATATTATAATATATATTTATACTTATAAATTTTATCTAATAATTTATAATATTAAATTAATATTATATATATATATTATATAATATATTATGATAAATTATTAAAAACTATGATTAACTATAATATATATATCCTTACTCCACACCCTTCTAACGCTTGCAAACTCAGCTTTCTGATCCTCCATTTTAACTGATCACTTTAAGTAAGTAAGTAGCAATTATTTGGTAATAATAATAATCATATTAATATATTATTAATTGATAATAATATAAATTCATTATAATAATAATAATATAATAATAATAATGAATCAATAATATATATAATAATAATAATATAATAAGTAATATATAAATATAATGTATAATACTAATAATAATACTTAATAATTAAAATTAATAATAATTAATAATAATTATTATCATTATCTATTTTTTATTATTATTATTTTACTTAGTTTAATTATTATTTTACTTATTATTTCTCAATTATTTATATATTTTATTTTTTTATTTACTTTTGTTAATTATTTTTTTCATTTTTATTATTATTTTTATTTAATTTTGTTGTTATTATGTGTGATTTATGTTTGACTTTGTTATTATTATGATTTTTTTAATTATGATTATATTTATTATTATATGATTATTCAGTATTTATTATAGTATTAGATAGTAAGTAGAATTCAATTTAGTAAACAAGCTCATTGTGTTAAATTTCGTTTTTTATTTGATACAACCGCTCTCCGCAACCGCAACTTCGTGTTTAAAATTTAAAACCAACTCAAACTCCGCAATCCGCAACTTGCTTTGTTGAAAAATTTATGAACCCAAAAAAATCCTCACTCTGTGCTTTGTTATTAAATTTTATTAGTATTTTTCTTATCTAATATTATACATATCATATCTATTTAATTACCTCGGGATATAAAATTATTTCTAATCCACTCAACTTTTATATGTAATATGATAATTTTGCTATATTATTAGATTATTATATTATATTAAGATCAATTAGACTAATATATATTTATTTAAGGAAATTTTCAAAACATGACTAGATTTGCATTTGATTATCGAGATAATAGCTCTTAGATTTACCGAATATATTATATATTTAATTATATTATAATATATATATATATATTATATAATATATTATTTTTATATTTTTTATTAATTATATAATTAAATATATATTTTAATACTTAATTATATATATATTATTCATTGTCCTTCCTTCGCCCCCTCTATTTGTGGGTTCTCCATAACTTTTTTATTATTATCCAAATTCCCATTTTTCATATAGTTATTATATTATAATATTATAGATTCTAATATTATTATAATATATTTACATATATATATTATATTTATAATATACTATAATATATTTTTATATATAGTAAAATATTATATATTAGTAATATAATATATGACACCATTATTGAGAACCCTTATTTACATTTTGAAAACCTTTCACTCTTATATAATATGTTACCGTTTCCTTTTTGCAAACAATTTTCCACTAATTTACTTAATATAACTCAAAAAAATGATTCACAAAATATTACGTGAGATAAACATTGTCACAATTCTTAAAAAACACCTTTCAAAAATTTAAAACTAAAAACTTTCTGTTGATAATTTTAATTTATTTTATATAGTATTTTTCATATATTAATTTTTTTTATAATACATTAGCTGCTTAAAGAGGACCAAGATTGGTCGAAATATTCTGCTAATATTCCTTAAGAAAGCATGAGATTATGTTATTATTTAAAACTACAATCCTTTATGTGGATAAGAGTTTCTTGATGTCTTTCTATTTATTAAAGTATTTTCATAAGTAAGATTTTAATGTAATGGCATTACTCAGGTACTGTCGATGACGGTCTTAAGTTCTTATATACCTTTGATCTATAGGTTATACTATACTTATTATAATTAATATTATATATTATAATTAATTCTATTAAATATATATATATATACTTTAATTATTAAATTATATCAGATATTATCACTTAACTAAATTATTTATAGTATTTATATAACGTATTTGATATATTGCAATTTCTGTATAATTGCCGTGAATAAACTCTTATCTTAGGAATACTTTCAAATGCTACACTTAAATGATCTCTCCGCACCTCTTAACCTTGTATACGTATTTTATTTACAAATTATACACTAAAATCACAAAATTTAAAATATAATTCGCCAAACTTACTCTCTCTCCTCCTCTCACTCTCTCTCTCTCTCTCTCCCTCTCATCTTCTCTCTCTCTCTTCCTCGCTCTCTTCTCTCTTCGTTTCGCTTCTCTCCCGCTCGTGCGCTTTTTCGCTCGCTGTTCAATTATCTCTTCGCTTCCTCGCACTGAATACAGTGATTCTTTATGTGATTATACCATTTTCTTATTATTTCACTTAGATAGCATAACACATAGATAGAGAAGTATTATATATGAGATATTCCTAATGATACGTAGAATATTTAAGATCTATTTACAAGATATACATTTACATATATAATAACTCATGATTAGTAGATCATTAATGCTCTAAATTCATACACACACAATATACTGTATATAATTCACAATAAATTACATAGCATATATGTTTGTGCTGCATAATATACTTATTAATGCATGCAATTGTTACTAAATTTACTTCATCCAATTCAATATTTATTTTACTACTTATAGTATGCTATATATATTATTGATCCTCTCGCCAGAGCTACAGTGGATGTAAGCGATGTCTTAAGGACTGTAATTTCCTTTCTCTCCCCTCGATGACACGAATTGTACTTTCTCATTACTCGATAATCGACAGTATGTCCCATGTCTAGCTTATCGCGCACAATAAAAATTGCCGTCTTAGTATTGACAACAATCTCTCTTGTCAATTACATCTTTCACCTTAACAGCATGATACATCGTTTTAGCGTCATAAGAATTCCACTATATCTCCAACCATCCTACACCCACACACACACACACACGATCTAAGCTATTTCTACTGCTCAACAAAATCTCTTCTCTCCTCTTCTCTCTCTCTCTCTGTCTTCTCTCTCTCTCTCTCTCTTCTCTCTTCTGCTTCTCTCTCTCTCTCCTCCTCTTCATCTTCTTCTGGGCATTAATGGGTTAATATTGTTAAGGTACTGATTTTCGATAACCACTTTCCACTGGGTGCGCTTAATGAATTTCCCCAAATTTAGGGAGCGAAGCTGGCGCGTGCTATCTAAGCTGGTTAGTAATGCTTTGCACCTTTAATCCATTTTGGTGTAGATGTATTTCTTAATTGACAGTTGTGAATAAACAATTGTTGTCCTCTTACCATATAGGCCGGCATGCTCTCACTTATTTGTAAGTTTTTAGACCCCCAAACTTGTTTATTGTTTCTGATATGAAATTTTAGTTGTTGGCTGATACGGAATGGGTGTATATATAAGATTTAATGAGATTATTATTATAATTATATATAATTATATATTATTATATAGATAATATATATATGATTCATATTAGGGAAGACTCCCCAAATTTCTTGGGGGTGGACTTCTTCTGTTGGTGGAGTTTATAATATATTTATATCTTTTTTTCATTAGATACTTTATGAAGATATTTAGAGATTTTGTTTATAGATAATTATGGATATATTATATTATTATTATTATTGTACTTATATAACAATTATAAACTTGATTTTATTTTATAATATATATTTATATAGATTTATATCTTATATTTATTATATATATACTTATTTATAAATATTTAATTACTTTATATAAATTTTTATACTTATATACTATATTACTTTATTATTATATATATTATATATATATATTATAGATATTTAGTATATTATAGTATTATATTGAAAATTTTTTGAAAATTTTTCATTTGCATTTGTAATTTACTTGATTTAAAAATTTTAACCTCCAAATGGTTTCTTAAATGTAATGTCCAAACCATTCTATATAATTTCATAAGTCAAAGTATATCTATTAATTCTATCAATCTTACTTTATTCTGAACAGTTTTGAAATAATCTATTAGGACCTTTTTTTTTTTTTTTTTTTGTGCGAAATTTAAAATTGAATTAAATGAGGTCATACATATAATAGTTTTAAGTGAGGAATCTAGAAATAATCTCCTTATTCACTTTTTATTTTAATTGCAGTGAATGAAATTAATTATTCATATCATTTTCTTTGTATTAGTTCTTCTAAAGTTGAATGAAATTTATTACAATTTTTACGTCTTATTCTATTTCTTTGATTTTTTCATATTTTTCTTTAAAATAGCATTTTACACGTGAGTACATATTGCATTGATTGTAGACTGCTATTTCAGTGATGTTGGAAAAAAATTGTCATGCAGGTAATTAAAATAAGTTCCGTATTATGATTTATTGATTTTATAGTATAGATATGAAGTAGCTTTGTGATGTATAGATTAATGTTTTATTTTTTTGATAGATATATATATTATTGAGTTGATTATATATTGAATAAATTCCTAGTTATTTGATATGAGATTATAAAATATTTATAGTATATAGATATTATAATTTTTTTATTTATTATTATTATATAGATTTATATTATTTATAGAATTTTTATTATATTTAGCTGTGGTAATATACTAATTATAGTAGATATATTATATACGTATTAGATATATAATATTATATATTTTATTATATATATTATATATTATAAATATTTATATTGTATATATAGTTATTATATATTTATCATATATTATATATATTATGATGATATATTATATCTTATATAATTTATGTTTATACATTTAACCATCCATTTCTAAACTATTGATTAGTTTTGGTAGCTACATTCAAATAAATCAGTTGTTCCAATTAATTCTTTTATAAAATTTAAAATATCTAATATCATTCGAAGTCTTGCTGTCATTTCCCACAGAAAGTATTAGAATTCAAAAATTAAATTGGTTTTTTGTTTAAGGATTATAGATTATAAATGTTTGGGATTTAAATTTCTTTTATTTAAAAATTAAACGATTGTATTATAGATAAAGGGAAAAAAAAAATCTAAACATATCTTGTGAAGAAAAATTAAAATTATCAATGTTTATAATCTAACTGCCTTAAAAAAAATTTAACTCTGCTATTTCGGATAGCGAGAGCGTTGTCAGTTCTTTTTATAAATGAATTATAATAATTAGGATTATTACAATGCATCACCGATTCAAAACACTTTTCCCACAAGCTAATAATCTTTTATCTTTACTATTTTTATTTTTCTAGTTTTCATCAATGGCTAATTTTCGCAAAAAAATAAAGGAGAATTTTTTTATCGTAACTTTAATGAAAATTTGATTAGAAAAATCGTATCGTTCTTTTAATGCGATGCGACCTACGTCAGATCACAGCCCTTTAGTGTGTAGGAGTCGCCTCATCTCTTTAATGAGATAGATCTATAATTTATTATTATAGAATGTGAGATTAGTATATTACTATTATAGATTTAGATAATAATATGATTATATATTTTATACGATATAATATAAAATGTATTAGGATTATAAGTGTTGATTATGAGAGAGAGCTATATTTTGATTAAGAATTATATATTGTTTTTATATTTATATAATATTCTGAATTAGTTTGCATATAGATTAGATTATATTTTATATTAGATTATTATTATATATGAAGTTTATGTATAGTTTATATATATGTAGATTCATTAGAATGTATAGTGATTATATGAATGATGACTGAGATGTATTGGATATAATCAATTATGATTATTATTCTTTATTTTTTTTTTTTTTTTTATTTATATGTATAATATAGATTATTATATTTTTTTTAATGTTAGATCTATTATATTTTTTTTTTTATATATTCTTACATACCTGATATTATAATTCTTTATATTATCATAATTAAATTTCATAAATTTTATATAGAGTATTCGAGTTTGATTTATATATAATATATTATATATTTATATTGATTAATATTTATATAGTTATATATACTTATGATATTAATATTATATATTACTATTATATATATAGTTTTATATTATATATTCTATTAATTTATTATATATTAAATTATATATAGATGAGTTATTTATTGTATAATTTATAAATTAGTATATTATATATATTAGTCTGAAATATTATATATAGTCATTTTATATTTTATTATAATATAATATTTAATTTTAATATAAATTATTTATATTACTTATATTATTGTATATTGTATCATACCTTATTCTTGTCTACGCGATGAAACAAACTAATACCTAACCTAACCTAACCTAACCTAACCCTAAATCCTAACTTCCACCTAAATCCTTAACACTAACCATAACTAGTAAAATTTTTTCAGGTTTATTTTACCAGTGTGTTGAGTCATTGAAACTTCCGAGGGATGGAACGACGCCTATACTTGGTGAAGGTTTGGAGAGACACCACAGTTACAGAGACTCTTTTTGTTTGTAGGAGCGTATAATTATCTACAATTTTATATAGTAGTATTTTAGATATGACTTTATATGGATACTTTTAGATCGATAATAGTTATAGATATATTATATCTTTAATGTTTATATTTAATAAATATACTATATATATATATATAGGAAAGATAGAATATTTTATTATAATATATTTAGATTATTAATTAGATATGTATATATATAGATTAATTTATAAATTGATAAAATTGTAAATTATTTGTTATTATTATATATTTATGTTAATTTTATATAGATCTATACTATGATCATTTAATTTATATATTTATATTATTATATATAAATCATATAATATATATAATAATGATATATATTAATATATACTATATATATAATAATACTATAATATATAGTATATATATATTATATATATATATATATATATATTATTATATATATATTCATAAAATTTCGTCTCGCTACTATTTTGCAGAACAGGATATATGATCTCATCTCTTAATATACCTAAACAATTAAACAAATATTTGAAATCTAAAAAACACAAAAGAAAATTATTTCATATTGGGAAAAAATAATTATTTGTTCGCATTAATCATAAATTTTTCAAATTTCCAGGATGAAAAATCGCTTCTAGATAATTCCCCTAAATTTAAAAATTCTATTAATTTCATTACTGAATTATGATTTGAATTAATAAAATTCAATATCTAATTAATTATACGGCATAATATGACCATAAACCCAGTTCCTTTAAATTACTCACTTAATCTAATTAATTACATCGATTATATAGAATGTGCAAGGATAAATTGGTGTTAATCACTTTATAAGGAGTTTTGCAAAAGACTTAAGCTCTTTCCTTTTCACAATTTCTAGAGTCTAGAATCCATATTCGGGAGACAGGAACATACTCGCTCTAGGAGATGAACAAAACACAGCCGATTTCATTATATTATTATTTCATGTTTAATTTTACATGAAAAGGTTAATATTAGTATAAATAGTAATATTATTATTATTTTATCATAATATATGATATTTATTATTTATTATTAATATAATTTTATATATTTTATATGAATAATTTTTATATTATATTTATTATAATATTATATTTTATATTATAATATAATATATATAGTATATATTATTATTATATTATATTAAATCTATATTATTATATTATAGTTATTATAGTTTTATAATAATATTACTATTATATCTTATATATATTATTATATATATTCATATATTATATAGTAATTTATACTATTATTTTTATATATACTTATTATTATAAATTTATAATATATTATGTACCGGTGTAGCTGATTCTTATTTTTAGGGCATCATTGGTAAACAATCCGTTCGCTTGGAATCCATACAGCTAATTTTTGTTCTGCTTTCGACACCAAACGTTATGAACGAATGGTACGTGCGAACTTCAAAACAAACATAATGCTAACCATCTATAGATTTTGTCTTCGAAACTTTGACTTCCAAATCCAATCTATCACAATCTCGTCTCCATTCTCTGTCTATGTTATTTTATCTTTCTCTTCTCTTTTCTGATTCCCGAAAAAATGTTTCAACCAGTCCTGCTCTCAGATATTTTTTAAAATTATATAAGTATTTTTGAATGCTTAGTAATAGATATTATAATATAGTTTATAGTTTATGTATAATATATTATATATATATAATATTAATATATATATATATATATTTATTTTATATATTAATATAGAATATTTATTTAGTATAATAATTATATTTAGCTTTAATAATTATATATAATTTATTTTTATAAATTCTTATTTTTGATTAATTATTGATTTATACCATATTATCATACATATATTATTTATTATTTTATATATATATAGATTTGAGAATATATATATAAAAAACCTAAGTCAAAGATTCATCTACAGTATTAAAAGTATTTTATATATTTGATTTTATATCTATGATTTTATTATTATTTTATTAATATTAATTATATATAATTAAATTACTATAAATTCTAGCATTTCATTTAATGACTTTCTAATTTAAACTTTCAACATCAGCTCGTCCTATGCATGATTCTTTGCAGAGCTACTCTTTTATATCTTGAGTAAAAATGGTTTCAACCGTCTACATCACATAGTCACAATAGAAAGTATGCTATTATGCAGGATGGGTTTAGATCTCGCTTAGACGTTGATGAGAAAATACCACGGTTATTGATTTACAATCTTTTTAATAAAATTAAAAAAAAAAAATCTTTTTCGACAAGCAAGACATTTAAATCATTTCTCAGTTTTCTTAACGTATGTTTTTGGTAAAAGATTTATAAACTATATTTTATTAAACTATCTTTCTGATGATAAAAATAAAATAACAAAAATAAAGGTGTGGGTGGCCCAAAATATATAATGGGGGGATATCCTTAATTTAATTTATCTAACATCATGTCATAGTGTGCTTTCTCTATTTGGAGTAAAATGTTCCTCTCGTAAATTTAGATTGTAAATTTTATTATGATGGAATATCACCACAGAGCTCCGTCTCAGACAATGGCCATCTATAGTCTTTTCTAATTTATTAACTTTCCATTTATTAACGCTCTCTATAATTTTCTCACTTATTTTATTTTTTCCAATTTAATAATTTACCCCCTATATTCCCTCTTATCTCATCAACAATCACATTCTCACAACTAATTCAACAATCTTTCTGAGATCCTTTTTTATTCGTAAAAAGTTTTCCTGTAGTCTTGTGATTTTCACGATTTCATGTCATTTCTATTATATAACAGTAAGGTCTCCTATAAACTTATTTTCATTCCTTTGATTCGCACTTAAATTCTACATGTTAAACGCATACTGTTATGGCATGTAGACTATTTGACCTCATTAAGCTATGTTTAATCTCGGTAATTTAATAATCAGGCTCTCCATGGTTCATTTGCTTTCCTACATATACAATTTATATACATTTACAATTACTATACATACATACAACATTACTATACTTTATCATTTCAACATAACATATCATACTTAAATTACTCAGAACTAGACATACATACATACATATCATTATTACATACTATATCACATACACACATCTTTATGTTGATTATATGTATTATATATATATTATAGGTATATATAGTATGATATATATTATTTATTTATTATATATTTACTAAATATATCATATATATATATATATTATTATTATTATTATATATATCATTATATTATTTATTTAATCTATATATATATTTAATTTTCTATTTAAAAACTTATATAAGTTGACATAATTTTTTATGTAAATATTATTTATTTTATATAATATATAATAAAATATTTCTACTTTATTATATATATATAATATAGTTTATTTATATTTTATACTTATATAATTATTATTAATTAATATTATTAGAAATATATTAACATATATTTATATAATATCATATATTATATATATATATTATTTATTTAATATTAATATTTTTATATATATTATATATATATATAATATTATTTGAATCATGTGTTAACGTATGAGATAAGTTTAAAAATATTATTTGCGTGTTTTTCCTCTACCAAACTTTCAACTTATTTCTAATTTATGTAATACATACATCTGCAATAGTGTAACATTTCACAAAAATGAACTTTGCTGGTTTCCAAATATAAATATAAAAAAAAATAAATAAATAAACTAAAAGCTGTTTTTTAAAGAATGATATTAAATTGTTAAATACAGTAATATATATTTAAATTATTTTTTTAACTTTAATTAGCGTTAAATAATATATAAATTAAATGTATATTTAGATAGTACGATAAATTTTTCTTACTAATAATGTTTTTAGTTAATTACCATTCTTTGAAACCAGACACTACTTCTTGCAATTATATTATTTTAATATATTATATATTATAATCTCTCTCTCTAAATATATATATATACTATATAAATAGATATATTTAATAATAGCTACTCTTATATTTATATATTATATATTTATATTATATATATTATATTATATTGTCATATCTAGTCTCGCTCTAAGGCAGGACACTACCCTCTGCAATTATACTATATTATAGTTTTATTTATATGTAGAATATAAAATATATAGTATAGTAGAATTTAACTTAGTATTTTTTATAATTAGTATTGAATATATATCATTATATATAATATTATAGCATATTATTAATAAATTTTTACGAATAAGTAATGTTCATAATTTATATTTTCTTTATAAATAATTTATTATGATAGTTTATATTTATTATTATATTTTATATTACTTAGATTATACTTATATACTACTTTACCTATTATATATAGTATTATAAACATGTATACTATATGACCTGAGGTATCTACTTATATATCCTTATTTGATTATATCTAAACTATTATATATCAGCCTGGATAATAATATATATGTATATATACTATATAATAAATATTATAATATTATATATAGATATAATAGGAATATATAAATATATAAATATATATATAAATATTATATAAAATATATATATATATATATAATAAATATAAAATACTACTATAGACACTTATAATATTACTAACAAAAGCTTCGTACCTTCACTGGCCATATCCCTATTTCCAGGAGAGAGAACTTTCAGGTAATTACTTACCTAAGGACCGGACACCGGAGATCGAAACCGGCCCTTAGCACGTCGACTCTGATCGCACTCTACCGATTT
The DNA here is from genome assembly GCA_015478945.1 of Trachelipus rathkii. Classification (NCBI taxonomy): domain Eukaryota; kingdom Metazoa; phylum Arthropoda; class Malacostraca; order Isopoda; family Trachelipodidae; genus Trachelipus; species Trachelipus rathkii. Next base: position 94,680 of record JABUQX010018411.1, read on the forward strand.
AAACCACGGTATATCACCCTTACAGGAGATAAATGCTGGGATTGGATTACCAAAACTTAAAACTCATCGAGTTTGGAAAAAATTTTGTAATAATATCAGGACCAAACAAATGTCCGTATGGTCTAGAGCAGCTCTGTAAGAGAGCATTTAGCTGATTAATGTCTCGGGTCATGATAAGTAACAGTGAATAAGTGAATTACTACTTGTGTTTAGAACTAATCGTAATGTTGTAAAAAGCGGTAAATAAAAAGAGGAAGCAATGTCGTAAGCAAATCCATGGATAATAATCAATAGCGAATTTCGTTCAAAGTTGCCTAGTAAAAGATCAGATGATTTTGGCACAGCATTTTTCTTTTCCCACTTGTCTATGCTAAAGGCGATTGGTTATGACTTAGCAAAATATTTTATATAATTATATATATATTTTTATATATGATATCTATATATTATTATATATTTATATATATATTAGTATATATTATTATATACATTATATCGTAATTATATATATATATAATTTATTGATTATAATTATTTATATATAGCTCTTTTAATTGAATCATCAGAACTTGTTTAGAGTAGAATGTATTCGTATAGCCTGTAGATCACTCCATTGGAATTAAAGGTTATTTTAAATTAGTATTTTTTTTATTATATATTCACTTATTAATCTGAATTTCTTTTCTATAATTATCTATAATTGCTATTTATAACGATTTTGACTCTAGGAACGAAAATAAATAAAAAATAGGAGGTATTCTAATGATTTGAGTTAAAAAGGACCTTAAACATTCGTTTGAATTTTTCAACATGTTTAATTTAATTTAAATCAACATAAAAATTAGATAAAAGAATATTTACTAATTTCACTACTATTAGTCTCTCTATAAAGTAGTGAGTGTCTTATAGCCGTGCTTTAGGCTATTTATTTCAGTTTAATTTGATGAATTTTTCTTATAAAGTTTCACCAAATCCACTAAATCAAAGAAAACTTGAGATTGATTATTTCTTTTATATTATTTATTGGTTACCGGTGGGTTGCCTTCGACTCCCCCCCCCTCTTATATTCATCCCCCCGTCCTCCCGCAGAGCGTATCGTTTGATTGCCTCTGCTCGCTAGTCGCGTATTCGGTTGGAGAGGGAGTTTGTGTTATAAATAAAAAATCCCATTAAATTATCTATATTAATCGAAAATCAAATAATAAAAAATGAAAGACTTAGAAAAAAAAAATTAAATTCCTATTAATAATAATAATAATAATAATAGAAATAATAATAAAATAATAATGAATAATAATAATAATAATAATAATAAATAATACATAATAATATAATAATTAAAATAAAATAATAATAAAAATCTTTGATTAATTCTTAAAAATTAAAAATGCATAATTACGAATATCGATATATAAATTGCAGCAATTAAGAAAAGGCCCGAAATTCGTTGTTTTTCTTATCGAAAATTTCCCCTCGTTACTACCCGAATTCCAACATCTTTATAAATGTCCACAAGATATATTACTATATACTATAGTACGATATATCCTACTATATCTATTATTATATATTATATAGTATACAGGTGGCACTATCCCCGTGCTACTCCCGTACCCTCCGTTACTAAAGGAACTAGTTTTCAGTAGGATATAGCACTTATGTTACTTTTCCTTTCATGTAACGCTTCGAATAAGTTCCGTTATTTTTTCTAAGCTTACCCCTTTATTCTATCTTACCCAGCTTTTGTTCCGACTTCCTTTGAATGCCTGATAGAATCTGGACAATACAAGTAAACAAAATCCTACTTTTATAGAGTTAGGATATACTACCTTATATATATATAATATAAATATAACTACTTATTATATATAATATTATATATATATATATAATAATATATATTATATATATTATATAATATATATATATTATACTTATATATATTACATTATTACATATTATATATAATTATAATTACTACTTATAGATATATATACTATAATAATCAATATATATAGATAATAGATATATATATAAACAATATACTATAATATATATATATATACTAAAAAAGAATATGTGAATTCGCATAGCAATAATGAAGGAGTTTCTCATTAAACCATGATGAGATGAATGTGACCTAGAGTGTGCGTCGGAAACCTTCCCCGAACAATCTACACAAAATCATCTCAAAGAAATAAGCAGTGTGATATAACCTTGGGTGGAGCCCTGTTTATGCCAGGAATAGGTACGCTTTTGGCCATGACTGGCATTAGAAGGAGGATGGTTATAAGCGGTAGAGCATAGACAAGAGTGAAGTTGAAGAATGTAAATCCTGCAAGTAATCAGATGAAGAATTACCGGCAGAATGATCAAAGCAACAGGGGCGAGATGGTGATGATTGGATTTGCGACAGTTGTGTAACCCCAAAATCGTTTGAGCGATCCGAGCATTAGTTCCGCCTGATTGGAGTGGAGAAACAGTAATAGTACCTTATGCATTAAGGGTTCAAATGAAGATAAGGAACTGTTAGGAATTATAGGAAATAGTTTATTAAGTGTTTTAGTGTATATATATATACTTATATGTTTTTTGGGAAAGAATTGATACCCGTTCCCGAGTGACCTGTAAGACTTGATTGTGAAGAACCAAGGTGGCTTGTAGAAGGGCTGAGAGGGGTTGTAGGAATTCAAATCTAGTTCATACATTTTGAAAAAACTAGACAGCTGTCCGACGAAACCATCACGGACCGGTGCAAAATATAGGACTAAGACGGCGACCAGGCCAGACCGTAGACTACAATCCTGTGTGTGGAAAGGATTGAGGAGCTAAGAGAGTGGAGGATGCCTGAGA
>JABUQX010018412.1:0-15000 GCA_015478945.1 Trachelipus rathkii
TACTGTTATTGAAATATTATGGCGAACCTAGAGTGTGTTTGGACACTTCGAAAAATCTGCATAACCTTGGCAGTAATGAAGAAGAGGTGATAGTGAATGGTTGTGGGTTTGATGGTGACTTAGAAGAAATAGGTATTTTGTGGATGAGGTCATTAGTAAGGAGGAGGTAATGGGCAGAGGCTAAGAGATTTTGTTGAAGATGGTAATATCTTCAAATGTCGTAGATTGAAGATTACGGTGAAATTCGATCAAGACGGATGTAGAGATTGTAATCTGATTTGGATTTTGTTTGAATTTGTAAACAAAGCGTTTTATGTGTGATGGGTATTAGTTTCGGAGGATTGTGTTAGGGATGGCTATATTTATAGTAAACCTTATATTTAAGTGGTAAGGGACGATGAAAGGTAACTGTAGGATATTTAGGGAATTAAGTTTATTAAAATGTGATAAGGGAAGATATATTATCTGTATTTGGTCGGAAAGAATGCGTGAGTGAATGAAGACCTGATTCATGAAAGTAACTGAAGGTGCGTTTAAGAAGTGGTAGAGGATGTGTGATCCATCTTTACATTGAAGTACAAATTTAAAAAATGTTGTGATAATATATGAGGGACGAAGGAAAAATTGGTATTTAGTTTTTTGATTTTCAAACAGGCGTATGATATGATTAATAGTGAAGCTCTTTGGGGCATGGTGTGTAAGTGATATATTGTGTTGTGCTTTGGTAAGCTTCTTGATAGGAAATCTTATAAGAGTTTATGTATGTATACGGATAAGTAAGGCGTGTTTAAGAATAAAATGGAGTTGAAAGGGATTTGTTTATACCATTATATAGCAGTGAGTGGGCAGGGATGTGCGTTATGTTCTTTTCTTGGTTAATTCAATTTGTATAGTGAAATGGGTATGAGAAAAAATTTAGAGGTGGGGTTAGTTGGCAGATTGGATTTTGTGTTAGGATGATGATGGAGACTGGAAGAGAGTGGAGAGGCTTACCTTTATTTATATTGGGGATGGATTTTCGGTTTTTTGTGCTGGTCGAATTGTGAGCGAGATTTGTAAGTTAGGATTTGGTTTGGAGTAGATTTGAAGGTGTGGTTAAATAGGAGTTTGTTTTTGATTAGTATATATTTCGTAGATAAAGTAGTAAGTTGGTTTATGGTTGTGATGTGATGTGACAGTTTCTTCGGTGTGATGTTTTATGTTAGATATTTGAGCAATCTGGAACAAGTGCTCTTGGTTATTTAGAATGTTTTAGTAAGATTTATGTTTGTTATGAATAATTTTGTGGTTAACGGTATTGATGCAGTATAATTATAGTGATGGAAAGTTGTGTGATATGTGCAGGAATGGTGCTGGTGGGCAATTAAATTCGTTTGATTTGGATGTAAATAGGACGAATGTTCTTGATGCGCCTAGGTGTCTACATAGAGTGGTATGTTTTTTAATAATAATGAATAATGTTGAAAATTTAATATATGCAAACCAATAAATTACCTGAAAGATACCGTTATTAATTGTTCAGGTCAAACTAAAATAATCTGGAGTAATCGGAACTCGTTACTTTTCCTTTCAAAGAGAAGACGGATTATTAAACGATAGCGGAACTAACTTTCCGAGTAACGGAGGAGTATACGATAACGGTAACCTACTATTTTCTTGAGTAACGATGCCTATTCTCTGTATATATATATTATATATATATAATATTATTTTATGTTGTAATTTTTTTATTTATATATATTATATATTATTTATTAATATATATTTTATTTTTATATATATATATTTTTATTTTAATTTAATATATTTATTATTGTTTATTATTATATTATATATTATATTATTTTTATATAGGTTATATTTTATTATGATATTATAAATCTTGCTTTACGTTTTATTACCATATCTTAAATATGATTGTACAGCAATGTTGTATTATTATTTTATTAATTTATTATTTATTTTTTATTTATTATTAATTTATTTATTATTTTGATTTTGATTAATTATTATTATGTATTATTATGTATTATTTATTATTTATATTATTATATTATTAATATGCAGTAAAAGAGAGTGTATGTCAATGTGTATTTTCTAATAATTGAATTTAATCAATTTGCTCTCTCTCTCTCTCTATCTCTTCTCTCTCTCTTCTCTCTCTCTCTCTCTCTCTCTATTATATATATATATTATATATATATATATATATATATATATATATATATATATATATATATAATATATATTATATATATTATATATATATATATATATATATATATATTAAATAATAATATATATATAAATATATATATATATATATATATATATTAATATATATATATATAATTATATGTATATATATATAATATATATATATATATATATAATATATACTATATATATATAATATATATATATATAATATATTTATATATATATAATATATACATATATTATATATATATACAATTAGGGATTCCATAACTAAATAAAAGTGGAGCTGGGGTTATCACCGGAGGGAGTAGTAACAGGCCAAGTTGACCGAACATAGCTAACGGAGCTCAATTGCTGAGCGTCCCTTAGCACGTTATATTCTCCCTTAGGGAGTCTTAGAGACATTTCTGTGTCTAACTCGAAATGTTGATTAAGCCCTGCTCGTCCGTAGATCGAGGTTTTAGCATATTCCCGTGGCGCCCTCCTGGTAGGGAGGGTGCCTTGAGCCCTCTCAAACTTGGTTATGGCAAGTGTTAAGCGGTAAATAAGGCCAGCCGACGGCCTTCTGCGATATATTTATATGATTTAAATATATATTAATATATATTATTTATATAATTGCTTCTTTATATAAAAATCAGTTATTATTTTATTTATTTTCTTTTAAAAAATCAGTTATTATTTTATTTATATTTATATTAATGGGTATATTTTTTATGTTTATGTATTATATATTATTAGTAGTTGTGTAGCGGAATGGTAATTTTTCCACTTTGCTGGATTCGGATGCGGATAGTAAAAATCACTATCCGCGGATTGCGTATTCGAATCAGGCGGATAGTTGAAGTTTTTTTTGAGAGTCTTAGCTCATTCTAGGTTACTGTGCATATAATATATAATATCTTTATATTATTAGTATTATATTGGTATAGTTTATATGATGTATACTTATATATGGTTTATATTATATGTACTATATTTAGTATATACATATATATATATATATTTATATTTTAGTTAATTTATATTTATTTATTATTTTATATGTATATTATTTTATTATATTATATATATGATTATTGTTATTACTTTATTTATAATTTTATTTTTACTAAGATATGTGCGTGGAAGTGGACTCAACTCTTTTTTAGTCTACCTCCACCTTAATTTTCCTCTTTCCCCATCTCCACCTATTTTGGTAAAAGGTCTATATTATTGAATTAATACTTGTAAATAATCAATTCCTAATTATGATTCAAACTAAAAGCTTCTTAATTCCCTATTCAATGGTGAGAGTTTGCTCTCTTTCTTCGTTAAAAGAGGATCACATCTTAGCGTATCACTTTGTTGAATTGGTTCATTGCTAATTTTTCGCCTGGCAAGTTCTGCAAGATCTGAAATATCTTTTACATATTATACACGCCATTTAAACCATTGGATCTTTATCCGATTTCCTTAAGCGTTTTCGCTTGAATAATTTCTTTCGATCAATTGAGAGTGTCTTTTTTAACATGCCTTCCGAGTACTAAGAATCTTCATGCGTACTGCTAGTAAACCCAGAAGAACTTTCATGGATCCAGCATTGTTCGTTAACAGTATAGATTTGTGTGTCTGTTTTCATGCAGTTATCCTTTTGCTTTTTTTGCTGTGAATTATTTCTGCTTTCTTAGCAGGCATTTCATCCATATTTTTTATGAATCGCTAAATAATTTAAAACCCTCTATGAAATCATTAGTAAGTGTCAAGAATTTGGTTATCATAATTCTAGGATCCATGATAAAAGTTGCTATTGTTACATGCGGGGTATTCGTTTTGTATGTCATGATATTTTAAATCTATTTATCCTTATCTCCATGCATGAGTTGTTTTCTGTCATCTTTGAAAGTCCCTTTATTCTTTTAGATAGCTAGTTATTCTTAGCACTAGACGTTTGCCCATGCCGTTTGCAACTAGAGGTAATCTTCTACAAATATAAAGATTTTTTTTCTGAGTCTGAATAGTCTTAGTTAGCCCTTCTTCAAACGGTTTAAGCAGGAGTAATACATTATCTAGAATTCGCATTTAACATCCACCGTCGGGCTTTCACCTTTGTGTTGTTTCGAAAGCGTAAGGGTAGAACATTCTTCATTTATTTCTCCCCCATCCTCTCAACATGTATAACTACTTATTCCAACGCGAATGAACATCTTATGCGTTAACTAGAAAGTTAGGGATGATTTTCTAGTCTCATAATTCATGAAATGAATACTCATCCGCTATCCGCAAAAAAACATTCCATCGCGGATGCGAAATGGCCGGTTGCGATAAGAGAAAAAATGATGCGGAACGGATAATCCCGCTACCCTCTATAAAATAGTACTTATATATATATATATATAATATTATATATATATATATATAATATATAATATATATTTTTTGCTATATTATTTATATTATTATGGATTATTCTTTTAGGATAGTTTTTGTTTTTTTTGTTTATAAAAACTATTTTTATATATTTTGTTTTAATTATTATATTTATTTTATTTTATATATTATATTAATTATATATGTAATATATATTAGTATTTTTTCGCAAAATTTGTAATATACTTCTCGTATGACCTTTTTTCATTATTTTTTTTTCACTCTATGGAAATACAGAAACTTGTTATTTTCGAGTCCGGTTCTTTTCACTTGATGGAATAAATATTGTTGGCCAGTTCTCGTTTTCCTTTCTCGTACCATCAGAACAAACTCAATATAGAAGTTTTCTTCTTTTTCACCCTATTTCATTGCTTCATGTAGTTATGTTCTGTTTCTTCACAATATTTTTTTGTTTATTTTTTTTTTTTGTATCAAATTATAAAAGAATAAATTTAAAGATCACTTACATTACTTATTACTTGGTTTTATGATTTTTTTTTTTGTATAATATTAATTGGTTTTTCTTCTAATTTTTTAAAAGGATTAATTTTTGTTTATTAGGGTATTTAAACTGAACTTTACATTAACTTTTTTCATAAAAATTTATCCCTCTTTATTTATATATATTTCTTTCTGTCTGATTTTATTATTGGCCAAGAACCTGTTAATAGTATTTAAGGAGAGGTATAATCATGTTTTCTTAAATTTTTATAATATTTAATCCTAGTTGTAACTCTGTTTAAATATTTTTTTTTTGATCATTACATCATATATTTATTATTATTATTAGTTATAATGTATTATTATCTATTTTTTATTATTATTATTATTTATTATTTTATTGATATATTATTATTATATTATTATTATTTATTATTATTAGTTATGTTTTATTATTATTATTATTTTATCGATTATTATTATTTATAGTTTTTATTTTGTATTTATTATTATTTTATTTATTTTAATTATTATTGATTTAATTATTTATTAATATTTAATTATTATTATTTTATTATTATTTAATTTAACATAAATAATAGGCTTTATACATGCGGCTTTTATTATGTTTTCAAATTTTGTTGTTTCCTTTTTTCTATTGCGAACATTTTTTCTTCTGTTGTGATGAGAAGAGACCTATGGATAATTTGCGCCTTGATGTATCCTTTCTTTTAATTGTATTTTTGTTGGGTATTGTTGCTTTCGCGGTTCGCTTGGTGGTGAGTGGGTATTGCTTCTTTGGATATTTTTCCCCTATCTTATTTTTTTTGGTCGACTTGTATTGGAGTATGGGGGTATGGCGATATATGTTTTGAAATTCTCTCAATTATGTAGAAGTCAGAATGATCTCTCCCTCTTTTCTTCGTGATTATTGTCATGAGGTAGTCTTTGTTTCTGTATATTTGGTTTACTATTAGTTTTATCTTCTTATATCAATTGTTGAGAAATTTTAATACTCTCGTTCTCTCTCTCTTCTCTCTCGTCTCTCTTCTCTCGTTCTCTCGGTTTTTTTTCTTGCTTCTTCTCTGTGTCTGTCTTTTCTTTCTTCGTCTTTTTCGGTGCTCGATTCTTTCTCTGTCTCTCTCTTCTCTTCTTCGTTCTCGTCTCTATCTCTCTCTCTCTCGTCTTCATTTTATTATTTTATTTTTGTTTGAGTTCTATTGTTTTACAAAGTTGGAGCGAGTTTCGTTAGTATATTTGTATAGGTCCGTAGTTCTTCTTCTGACTCTGGATTTATATTTTTTTTTGTTTTCTTTCTTGGATTGTATCTTTCCATTTTTATTGGGCGTTTTCTTTAATCACAGTTTAATGTATTTTAATTTCTTAATCAAGGCAAAAGGCGGGTATAGTTTTTGGGTGTCATGACTATGGAGTTCACGCTGGTCGTTTGTGTCCGTGAACTAGAGTTACAGTCTAGGACAAAAAGTGAGATAATTGTAAAAAGGGGGTAAGTGATTGTTTTATTTGTTTTTCTTTCTTTAACTATATGTGCATGGAATATATGTTGACACTTTGAACATTTTCGACAGTTTATGTTTATATTTCAATTTAATTAATTGAGTTTTGTAAATTTTGTTAGTTTAATATTTTCCTATAGTAGTAATCAAAGGCCATTAATTTATAATAATTCTTTATCATATATTTGTAATTTTACTTTTGAATTGTACTAAAGGAGCATGGTAGGAGACCACAACTTCCGGGTATCTGAAATCGAGTTTCAATCTCTATAGCCATTGCTCTTGAATACAAATTAAATTTGCAACGGCTTTCTCGGGCCTAAGAACGCCACATCAACTTTTGCTCTTATTGGATAATTTTTGTTTTAAATAAGTTTGGACTACAATTTACATTGTACAATATGATGGTAATGGTCATTTGAGTGTTATATATATAAATTATATATATATAATATATATATATATATATATATATATATATAGTTATATTTTTAGTATATTATATTATATATATATATTTATAGTAAGTATTTATATTTAGGTTTATTATTTTTATTGTTGTATTATCAGAGTCATAGGGTATCGGTTTCTTGTTTTTATTCTCCGCTAATTTAATTGTTAGTTAGTAATAATCGTTTTCCCCTTTTCGAAACTTGTCTCCCTCTTTTGATGACATAACCTATCTGATAGTGGCTCTTGATGTCGTTGATAGCCGTGAGTACTGGAGACGATCTCTGAAAGAATAACATTATATGAATAGTCTCTATTTATTGAGCCTATCCGTCAGATCCAGACTCCTTTGGTTCTGAGATATTCTTTGTATTCCTTACGCAGAAGCATGTCTCTGCTTTATCTTCCACATAACTATTTAGAACATGCCTATTTCGGGTGTGCTCAGCCACCGCCAGTAACTGGGGAGTGTAGCGGTTAAACCCCGGCTCCGCCAAGGTGATCATTCCGTTTATCCAGCAATTTTTAAGGTATAGCTATTTGGTTTTGATAAGGTGATACGAACTTCTATCAAACTGTAGAAAAAAACTTCGAAACCTATACCCCTTGGTGACTTCATGTTTACCTGATGTATATAAGGGGGGATGGTTTAAACTATTGTGTTTTAAGACCATTATAATATATTTTTTAAAAATTTTTATGATGGTTTTTATGGTTTGAAGAACCATTTGGTTTTTTTTTATGTCGTTTATAATGATGACGTCATTTGGTTAAACCAATTATGGTTTTAAAACCATGGTTTAAACCACAATAAATTAAAAATCATGGATTCTCCTATACATAAATAAAACTATGCATAATTTTTTTTTAAAAAATATATTTATTAAATTGTTTTCGTTTTAGCATGTGATTATGGTTTTCTCAATTTTTCAATTGAAGAGTAACTGAAAGGCAAAAAAAAATTTTCTGCTGATTTTATAATATTGGTGAATAATGATTAAAATATATTTTTAATATTAATATAGTATATATATATTTATATTATAGTTTTGTTATTATTATATTAGTATATTATAGTTGTTGTTACTATTATATTAGTATTTATATATAGTATATATTATTATTATATGTGTTATATAATATATATATATTATACTATAATATTATATATTTTATATATTATAGTTTATATTAATATTATATATGATATATGTATGAATTTAAACATGTTCTAAAACATGATTCTTTTTTCGAGCTATTGGGAATTCATTTTCTACCCATCGATTTGCCTATTCATTTCTAAAAATTTATGAATAAAACTCATCTGTGTTGGTATGTTGTTGGTGGCCACAACAGATTAACTAGAGCTAGAAAGGCAAATGATTCTAACTAAGTGATGCTGTTTATATTTGGAAAAATATGAACGATGGAGCTAGAACAGTTTAATCCACCACTCAACAGACAATGATTAGCAAGAAGTAAAAAGGATGGTATGCATCAAGGTTCAGTAAAACAGAAGCTTCATCCTATTGGCTAATATTTTTAACAGCCAAGATGATCAGACCGCAGTACTTTTCAAGAGAGATGCATATTCAAGAAGCAATGAATGTTAGTGGTAAATATTATAGTATCTCTGAAGTGATGCCTTCATTTAGTATATAAATTTAAGAGCAAATTCTTCATCCATTTTCATAAAAGTACGCGAATTGATGATTTTGTTGTCTAGCTAGGCGGACTTCCTTCATCTTGTATCAGATTCGTCAAAGAAAAATATAGATGATGAAGGTTATATAATAAATAGTATGGTCATACTTTTATTTGTCAGCACTTATCAAATGCTAATGGTTGATAAGTGGTATTTTCAACTTCGGACTTGTGTACAGCAAAAATAGAAATAGTTTGGGTTAACAGTATTAAGCATGGAAAGTTAGCTTTTTTGTATAAAATTCTTAGTGATAATTTCAGTTTCGAGTCAATTATGATGTTTTCATTCTCCGTTCTTCTCTCTTTCCTGAGTGTAAGGTCGCTTCGCTTGGCTTCTTCTCTCTTTCTCTTTTCTTCTTCTCTCTCTCTCTCTCTCTCTCTCTCATCATCTCTCTCTCTCTTTATATATATATATATATAATATATAATATTTTGTAATATATTTATATATATATATATATAATATATATGTAATATATATATATATATATATATATATATATATATATATATATATATATATAGTAGTAAGGGTGGATAAACTGAAGCTCAAGGTCACAGCGAATGGTTGCAAAGCAATGTTGCAATGTGCAATAGGAACATTTTGCAACATTGGTTTTCAAGCTTGACGTGTCAAGGTTTGGGTTTTAAGGTCGGTGAGACCGAATTTAAGGTCTGGAAGAACGTTTTTGGAGGTTTTGAGCCTGAACTCAAGGTTTTAGCCCCAGAAGTGAGGCGGAAGCCCCTCAAAGGGGGTTTTTGGTTCCTAGAAGGTTTTAAATGATCGATAGATCATTTTTTGACGGTTCCAATCGATTTATCGTGATCGATTACCCCTATATCGATGTTTAAATCGTCTTTCTACGTGCTCTGGTTGGTTTTTTACATTAAAAATATATTCGAAAGAAAATAATTACTATAATTAACATTCGATTAATCGTTGTAGTAAGTGAACCACTTGGGCGACCACCCTTTTCGATAGGAAGGAGCAGAGATATTTGCTTCAAACTTTGTATATAATCTATGTATGTGTATAAACTGATCACAGTACGAGTTTTGGTGACCGTAGGTACCCTAAGGGGGTGCTGGCCCCCTTAACGCCAAGGTCAAATTCGTCCTTGAAAACAATTTTTAGGCTTACGTATTGGAGTTGAATTTGGAAATTGAAGTTATATGATGACGTAAATCCGTCGGAGACGAGAATTACGTTCCCTGGCGTCCTCGTAAGGGGGGACCACGGCCCCCGTAAAAATTAAAAATGATCGTAGAAGCCTGAAACTTGGAGGCTGGGTTGAGGTGTCGGAGTCGGAGACGGAGACGGAAGCGGATTCGGCTTCAGAGTCCAGGGACCCCACCGGAGGTGGGTCCCTTCCTGAAGAAAAAAAAAGAAGAAGAAATGATGGAAATGCCAAACAGAGAAGAAAGAAGAAATGCATGGAATCAAAACAGAGGAAGAAGAAGAAGAAAGGAAGAAGGAGGAGGAAAGGAGGAAGGAAGGAAGAAGAATGAGGAAGGAGGATTCAGAGTTGGCTCCGGGAACCGGTGCTGGAGCCACTGCGGTGCCGTGTTTAAAAATTTGTGTAATGATACAATGTTGTGTGTTTTATAAGGGTTTTATCGAGTCTGTAAGATTCGAAAAATAATGGTTTCAGAACCATCAAGAAAAAAAATAAATAGATAATAATAAATAAATAAATAAAATAAAAATATAATAAAATTTCTTACACTTTTTATGTTTATAACTTACAAAATTTACGTTTTACATACCACTAAAGCAGTATCACTAAATCAAACACTATCCAACCTCCCTCCTTACCATCTGTGATCATTGATCTATTGATACTATTGATTTAAGTCAATTTTTTTACTAAAATCGTCATGTTTTACATACCCTAAGAAGCAGTAAATCATAAATCAAAACCACTAATCCAACTCCCTCCTGAAACTATCTGTGGTCTAATGGTCTATTTGAATCTATGATTTAAGTCAAGATTTTTACTTAAAAATTGTCAATGTTTTACATACCCTAAAAAGCAGTAAATCAGAGGAAATCAAACCACCATCCAACCACCATCCAACCACCCTCCTACCCATTCGTGATCTATGATCTATTGATTAAGGTCACATTTCGAGTAACATCATTTTTTGGATAAACATAACATAAAATCCAAGTCCTTATACAAAGATCAGACAATATAGCTGACCGAAACAAAAGTTTTCAACACAATAAAGCTTACTTAAGCATCATTCTGAACTAATGAATTAACGCCACAACGACCAAACTTAACACATCTTAAACATGAATAGCAAGTGCTAACATTAACAAAGTTTCCACACCTAACAACAGTAAAGTAACTAACAAAGCATACAAAAACGACGTAACTTATTCACACTTTTCTAAACATACATTCTTAATTATTTTACATTAACATATTAACATTTAACAAAAAATTTACCACAACCATGTGTAATTATCATACAGACCAATGATTATACTCTAACGTAACAAAGTTTTTCCACATTAATAAGCTAACATAGCATCAACCTGAACTAGAAATATAATGTACAAGGACAAACCTAACACATCTTAAAGCAGGAATAAACAGTCAACATTAACAAAGTTCCTCCCTAACAACAGTAAATAACTAACATTTACTCCAAAACGTAACTCTAGTCAGCAGTTTTTTTTTTTTCAAGCATATCTCTAACATATCAACTAAGAATAAATGACATACACACACGCACACACACACACACACAAACACACACAACATAAACAGACCCACACTCAAACAAACACACACACACACACACACACACACACGTAAATTTTTACGTTATAAACATGAAAAGTATAAAATGTTTTAGTGAAATCAAAAAAAACATAAAGATAAAAAATAAAAAAAACGAAAAAAAATTAAAGCAAAGGAGAAAAAATAAATAAAATAAAAAAATAAAAAAAATTAAACACAAAGTATAAATGCAAATTAACCAAAAAATAAAGATGGAAAAATAATTTAAAATAAAAAACTAAAAAAAAAATAAAAATGAAAAAAATAACAAAAAAAAAAAAAATAACAAATAAGAAAAATAAAAAATAATATATAAAATAAGACACTTATTTCAAAAAATAAAAAAATTAAGAAAAACTTAAAATAATAAAATTAAACCACAAAGTATAAATTAAAAGAAAACGTAAAAAAAAAAAAAAATAGTAAAAAACAGTAATAGGTATGTTTCACTAGGAAAAAAAAAAATTTCCATATTAATTTTCGCTTGCAAAAGCAAATGAATTGTAAGTATAAATGTTAGTCTTCAAATTTAGAAAACGGGTTATCTTTGCAAGATTCAATGCAATTGACGATATGTTACATGTTAAAACAGAATCAGTTATGTGAACATAGTGTAATGATCTAAGTAATCAATAAAGTACCTAACATTACACACACACACACACACACCACACACACATACACACACACACATACACACACATAAACACACACACACACATAAGGATAACAATGCTAACGTAACAAAGTTTTTCAACATTTACTAAAGCTTTGCATAGAAATCCACCTTGAATTAAAAAATGACCTTGAAACAAAACATTCACTGATATTTTACATTAACATAGTAAAACATTTTAAACAAAAAATTTCCACAATGCAAGTTTCTTATATCTACTGATGCATTGATATACCTCTAAAACGTAAACAAAGTTTTCACATTAAAATAAAGATTACTTAGCATCACTGAACTATGAATATAACCCACAGCGACCAAACCTGACCACCCGCTTAAGCATGAATAAGCAGTCAACATTAACAAAGTTTTCTCACTTAACAAACAGTAAGTAAACTAGCATTACATCCAAAACGTAACCTAGTCGAAAAATAAATTTTAAATAAAAAAAAAAAGAAAAAAAAAAAAGAAAAAATATCAACAAATAAAAAAAAAACAAATAAAAAATAAAAAATAAAAAATAAAGTTGGAAATAATAAATTAAAATAAAAAAATAAAAAATAAAAATTAAAATAAAATTAAACACAAAGTATAATGTAAAATAAAACTATAAAAAATAGTAAAACAGTAAATAATGCTTGTTTCAACTTAGAAAAAAAAAAAAAATGTAATATTAGTTATCGTTTATAAAAAGAAAATGAGATTTGAAAATATAAATGTAGTCTTCAACATTTAGAAAAACGGTTTATCTTTGCAAGAATGCAATCAATTGAACGATTATGTACATGTTAGAACAGAATCAGTTATGTGAACAGTAGTGTAATGAATTAAGATAAAATGTACACACTCACGACAATAACACAGACATTAAACATGACATCAACGCGCTGCACGGCACACAAACACACACATACACAAAAAAAAGCACGAATAATGAAATAGTAACACACCACACACACAGGAATATATGCTAACGTAACAAAGTTTTTCCAACATTAATAAAGCTAACATAGCATCACCCGAACCTAAAAATATAATGTACAACGACAACCTAAAGCACCTGTAACACGAATAAACTGCTAACATTAACAAAGTTCCACACTTGACAACAGCAAAATAACTAACACAGCAAGTACAAAACGTAAGCCTATTTACACATTTTCTTTAGGATTTCTTAAACAAATGAATACTAATTTTACATTAAAAAGTTACATTTAAGCAAGATTTATCTTAATTGACACTAATCTTCATCAAATGTGTCACCGTTTCGAGTTTAAACATCATTTGACATATGAATACGTAGACATTAGCAAAAGCCTAGGGCAAACCTAACATACTCAACAAAAACTTAACCTAGGCCCACGTTTCTAACACATCATCAATCATTAACACCAGTAAATATCTTACAAAAACTCAATTATTTCTCTAATAACAAATCAGTGTTATTTCCACATTTTCATAGTAAATATTTAACATAACGTTTACCTAACTTACGAATAAACAGTTTTTCATTAACAAAGAAGTATCTAAAGCAACACATTTACCTTCGTGAGAAAAACCAGGGGGACGCCCCTTGAAAGGGTTGTGAATCCTGCAGGGGATCAGCCCCGAAAGGGTGTAAGCGGCGCCTTTAGGCCTCAGCCCGAAGGGCTGAGGCTTACCCCTCCTTCGGAGGGTAAAGCCCGCTTACAGCCCCTTCGGGGTGATCCCCCCTCGCAGGATTCATACCCTTTCAAAGGCGCATCCCCCTGTGTTTTCTCACGGAAGGTAATGTGTTGCTTTAGATACTCTGGTTAATGAAAACTGTTTATTCGTAAGTTTAGGTACGTTATGTTAAATATTACAATGACAATGTGGAATAACACCTGATTTGTTAGAGAAATGATGAGTTTTGTAAGATATTACTGTGTTAACCTACGATCTCACGGTTCTAACACATCATCATCAGTTAACACAGTAATATCTTACAAAACTCATCATTTCTCTACAAATCAGTGTTATTTCCACATTGTCATAGTAATTTTTACCATAACGTACCTAACTTACGAATAAACAGTTTTCACATTAACCAAAGAGTATCTAAAAGCCACACATTACCCTTCCGTGAGAAACAAAGGGGAGCGCCCGCTTGAAAGGGTGTGAATCTGCGAGGGGGGATCACCCCGAAAGGGTGTAAGCGGGGGCCTTACCCCTCCGAAGGAGGGTAAGGCCTAAGCCCTTCGGGCTGAGGCCCTAAGCCCGCTTACACCCCTTCGGGTTGAATCCCCCTTCGCAGGATTCACACCTTTCAAGGGGCGGTTTCCCCTGGTTGTGTCAACCCATAATAAATGTGTTGCTTTAGATACTCTTGGTTAATGAAAATGTAATGCGTAAGTTAGGTACGTTATGTTAAATATTACTATGACAATGTGGAAATAACACTGATTTGTTAGAGAAATGATGAGTTTTTGTAAGATATTACTGTGTTAACTTGACGATGATGTGTTAGTAACGTGAGCCTAGGTTAAGTTTTTGTTGAGTATTGTTAGGTTTGCCCTAGGCTTTGCTAAGTCCTACGTTTATTCATATGTCAAATGATTACTCGAAACGGTGACACTGTTGATGAAGATAGTGTCCAATTTAAGAATAAATCTTGTTAAATGTTAACTAATGTTAAGGTAAAATTAACATTGATATGTTAAAGACATGCTTGAAAAATTGTAAATAGGTTACGTTTTTGTATGCTTGTGTATGCTTTGCTGTTGTCAAGTGTGGAACTTTGTTAATGTTAGCAGTTTATTCGTGCTTAAAGGGT
>JABUQX010018412.1:17500-22500 GCA_015478945.1 Trachelipus rathkii
TAGACCACAGATAGTCAGGAGGGAGGTTGGATAGTGTTTGATTTAGTGATTTACTGCTTTAGGGTATGTAAAACATGACGATTTTAGTAAAAAAAATTGACTTAAATCAATAGATCAATAGATCAATAGACCACAGATAGTCAGGAGGGAGGTTGGATAGTGGTTTGATTTAGTGATTTACTGCTTTAGGGTATGTAAAAACGTAAATTTGTAAGTTATAAACATAAAAAGTGTAAGAAATTTTATTTATTTATTTATTTATTTATTTATTTATTTATTTATTTATTTTTTTTCTGTTATGTTCTGAACATTATTGTCGAATCTACAAGACTCGAATAACCCTAAAACACACCAACATTGTATCATTACACAAAAATTAATAAATCGGCACCGGCAGTGGCTCCAGCAAGCCGGTGCGAGCCAACTCTGAATCCTCCTTCTCATTCTTCTTCCTTCCTGCCTTTCCTCCTCCTTCTTCCTTTCTTCTTCTTCTTCCTCTGTTTTGCATTCCATGCATTTCTTCTTCTTCCTCTGTTTTGCATTCCATGCATTTCTTCTTCTTTTTTTTTCTTCAGGAAGGGACCCACCTCCGGTGGGGTCCCTGGACTTGAAGCCGAATTCCGCTTTCCGTCTCCGTCTCCCGAACTCCGACACCTCAAACCCAGCCTCCAGTTTCAGGCTCTACAGTCATTTTTAATTTTTACGGGCAGTGTCCCCCCTTACGAGGGGACGCAGGGGAACGTAAATCTCGTCTCCGACGAGATTACGTCATCAAATATATAACTCACATCCAAATTTCACTCCAATACGTTAAGCCACTAAAATGGTTTTCAAGGAGAATTTGGACCTTGGCGCTGGGGGCAGCAACCCCCTTAGGCGGTGCCTCGGTCACCAAAACTGCGCTGTGATCAGTTTATTACACACAATGAACATATACCAAGTTTGAAGCAAATAATCTCTGCTCCTTCCTATCGAAAAGGGTGGTCACCCAAGTGGTTCACTTACTACAACGATTAATCGAATGTTTAATTATAGTAATTATTTTCTTTTCGAATATATTTTTTAATGTAAAAAACAACCAGAGCACGTAGAAAGACGATTTAAACATCGATATGGGGGTAAATCAACCCGATAAATCGATTGGAACCGTCAAAAAATGATCTATCATCATTTAAACCTTCTAGGAACCAAAAGCCCCCTTTGAGGGGCTTCCGCCCCACTTCGGGCGCTAAAACCTTGAGTTCAGGCTCAAAACCTCTAAAGTCGGTCTTCCAGACCTTAAATTCCGTGCCTCACCGACCTTAAAAACCCTAACCTTGCCACGTCAAGTTTGAAAAACCAAATGTTGCAAAAAATGTTTTCCCTTGCAACATTTCAACATGCATTTGCAACATTCTGGCTGTGACCTTGGCTGTCAGTTTTCCACCCCTTACTAACTATATATAATATATATATATATATATAATAATATATATATATATAATATATTATAATATATATATTATTATATAATAATATATATATATGAGTATATATATTATATATATATAATATATATATAAAGAGAGAGAGAGAGAGAGAGAGAGAGAGAGAGAGAGAGAGAGAGAGAGAGAGAGAGAGAGAGAGAGAGAGAGAGAGAGAGAGAGAGAGAGAAGAGAAAAAAAAAGAAACAGAAATTATCATTAAGAATTTTATACAAAAAAGCTAATTTCCCTGCTTTAGCTGTTCCCAACCTATTTCTAATGTTGCTGTACACAAGTCCGAAAGTTGAAAATACCCTTTCAACATTAGCATTTGATAAAGTTGCTGACAATATGCTTACTATTTTATATATGACCTTCTCATCTAATTTTTCTTTGAGAGATCTGTACCAAGATGAAGGAGTCGCTGCTGACAACAGAGACTCATCAAATCGGTAACTTTTATGAAATGGATGAGAATTTGCTCTTAAATTTATACAAATGGGCATCAATTCAGGATACTCATTTTCCATAAATTCCATTGCTTTTGAATACTCATCCTCTGAAAGTACTGCGGTCTGATATCTTGGGTTAAAAATATACGCCAATAGGTGAGCTTCTGTTACTGCCTGATGATACCTAATTTTTACTTTTGCTAAATCTTGTCTGTGGAGTGGTGGATTAAGCTGTTCTAGCTCCATGTTAATATTTTTCCAAATATAAACAGCATCACTTAGTTTATAGTCATTGCCTTCTAGCTTAGTTAATGTTGTGGCCACACACTCCACACATGATTTTTATTATAAATTTTTGAAATGTGGCATCGATGGGTAGAAATGAATTCCCAAGAGCTCGAAAAAAGAATCATGTTTTAAACATGTTAATTTACATATATATACTATATATATAAATATATATTATATATATACTATATATATATATATATATAATATATATATATATATAATATATATATATATATATATATATATATATATATATATATATATATATATATATATATATTATTATTGGTTCTATATATATAAATATATATTTTTGATAATTCTCACAATATAAATCAGCAGAAATTTTTTTATTGACTTTCAGTTACTCTTTGATTGATATATTGAGAAAACCATGTCAACATGCTAAAGAAACCATTAATAAATATATTTTTTAAATATTTTATGCATGGTTTTTTTATGGTTTAAACCATTGTTTTTTTTATGTGGTTTAAACCATGGTTTAAACCAATGGTTTAAACCATGGTTTAAACGACATAAAAAAAACCAATGGTTTAAACCATAAAAAAACCATGCATAAAATATTTAAAAAATATATTTATTAATGGTTTAAACCAAATGGTTTAAACCATCCCACCCTATATGGTACTGAGTCACAGGGGTTAGGGTTCGAGTTTTTTTCTCGAGTTTTAGAGTTCGTATCCCTTTCAAACTAGCTATCCTTATTGCTGGTGGTGTCACCTTGGCGGAGCCGGGGGTTTAAACCGCTACACTCCCCGTACGGGGGTGCTGAGCCCCCAAACTTGGCTATGTTTATAGTTATGTGGAAAGTAAGCAGCCGACATGCTTCTGCGTAGGAATCGGATTCTCAGAAGGAGTTGGATCCTGAGTAGGCTCATATATGGACTATTATATATGCTTATTTCAAGGTTCGTCTCCATCTCCGGCTCCGACTCAAGAGCCTACTCAGAGGTTATGTCATCAAAAGAGGGAGTACCAAGTTTGAAGGGGATACGATTATTATAACTCATTAAATTGCGGAGAATAAAAACGAAACCGTACCCTATGACTCGATACCATATATATATATATATATATATATATATATATATATATATATATATATATATATATATATATATATATATATATATATATAATATATATATATATATATATTATATATACACTCAAATGACCATTACCATCATATGTACATGTAAATTGTAGTCAAACTTATTTAAAACTAAAAAATTATCCAATAAGAGCAATAAGTTGATGTGGCGTTCTTAGGGCCCCGAGAAAGCCGTGCAAATTTAATTTGTATCAAGAGTGTGGCTAGGAGATTGAAACTGTTCAGATACGGAAGTGTGGTCTCCTTACCCATGCTCCTTTGTCAATTCAGTAAAATTCAATTATGTAAAGAATTACTTAATTAATGGCTTTGATTCTACTATGAAATATAAAATAACAAAATTTAAATACTATTAATTATTGAATATAACATAAACTGTGAAATGTTCAAGTGTCAACTGATATTCCATGCCATTGTTAAAGAAGAAAACTACATAATTACCCCCTTTTTATTATCTCCTTTTGTCCTAGCTAGTTTCTAGTTACGACAAAGCGTTGACCCCTAGTCATGACCCAAACTTCCCAGCCTTTTGATTGATAGTAATTAAAATAATTAACTGTGATTAAAAGAAAAAAACGCATAAAAATGAAGATACAATCAAGAAAGAAAAACAAAAAAATTAAAATCAGAGTCAGAAGAGACTCGGACGAGTTAATACTAACGAAACTCTCCAATTTGTAAACAAAGAACTTCAAAAAAAATAAATAAATAAAAAAAAGAGAGAGAGAGAGAGAGAGAGAGAGAGAGAGAGAGAGAGAGAGAGAGAGAGAGAGAGAGAGAGAGAGAGAGAGAGAGAGAGAGAGAGAGAGAGAGAGAGAGAGGAGATCTTCAATTTTCAAATTGAAACAGAAGATAAAACTATAGTTAACAATTATCGCTTACCTCTGACTTCACCGAGAAAGAGGGGAGAGTCATTCTGACTTCTACTATTGGAGAATTCAAACATTTACCTACCCCCCAAACTCAATACAGTGACTCAAAAAAATGGTGGGAATTATTCAAGAGCCAATTCCCACTCCACAAGCGAACTGCGAAAGCAACAAACCCACATACCCATAAAAGAAAGGATCAATCAAGGGCAAATTTCCATAGGTTCTTCTTCTCACACCGAGAAATGTTCGAATAAGAAAAAGGAAAACAACAAAATTTGAAAAATAATAAAAGGTGTATAAAGCTATTATTTTGTTAATTAATAATAATAATAATAATAATAATAATAATAATAATAATAATAATAATAATAATAATAATAATAATAATAATAATAATAATAATAATAATAATAATAATAATAATAATAATAATAATAATAATAAATAATAATTTTTACTAATATAATAATAATAATAATAATAATAATAATAATAATAATAATAATAATAATAATAATAATAATAATAATGATGATGTACAAAAAAAATTATTTACGAGTTACTAGGTATAATTAAAATTAAGAAAATGATTTATCCTCTCCTTTAATCTTAACAGGTTTTGGCATATAAATCGAGGATATATATAATAGAGGATAAATTTTTTAATGAAAAAGTTTGTAAAGTCGTTAATACCTAATAAAATAAAATTAATCCTTTAAAATTAGAAGAAAATTTATTACAAAAAAAAAAATAATAAATCTACTACAAATAACATTAATCCTTTAAA
>JABUQX010018412.1:27500-45000 GCA_015478945.1 Trachelipus rathkii
GTTCCGTTAGTAACGGAGTAACGGATCGTGCCGTGTTTCTGCAATAAATATGAACTATAACTATATATATTATAATATATAATCAATATATATATATATATATAATATAATATATATATATATATATATATATTATATATATATTATATATATATATATAATATATTATATTATATTATACTCACTAATATATATATATATATATTATATATATAGTCTATTATAATGATATATATATTATCTACTATATTATCTACTACTATAATATATATATATATATTATATAATATTATATACTTCTTGAATTGACCGAAGATTTTTTTTCTTATGGAAAGTTACCATAAATTATTATCATTGTAAAGTTATAAAGAATATTATAAAGTTATTTAAATTTTTATAAGTAACTTAGTTTTTTTTTTGATGCGGTAGAATTTAATTGAGTAGGATTGGCCTAGGTACTGGGTGCGGTGCGGTGCCGTGCTTCATATATTCCAGATATGTCTGGTGCGGTGAGGTGAGGTTTTGGCGGAGCAAGGCGTGCTGTGCCCACGATGGAAAAATACGAGGTACATAACTTGGGGAATTTTTCTCAGGAGGGGTCATGGCCCCTATATCTAAATTTCTGGGGGTTATGCCCCCATGACCACATATTTATATATATATATATATATATATATATTATTAATATATATATATATATATATATATATATATATATAAAATATATATATATATATATAATATCTATATATATATATATATAATATATATATATCTTTATATATATAATGAACAAATGACAAGAAAAAGGGGAAATCTCAGGATTTACAAGATTCCTTGATTAAAATATGTATATATATATATATATATATATATATACTATATATATATAAATATCTATATACTATATATATATATATATATATATATATATATATATATATATATGCTGCTATATACTACATTGATTTCCGATGGAATGATTTACAGCTTAAGTGGGTTGTTTCCTTTGTTGTGTGCAGAACGTATAACCAAAGTGATTTTTCCCTGAGACGGGGGCGGACATTCCATTTTCATTCCCTAATGCTAAAGCTAATAAACTTGGTTGAGTTCTATTTGTTCTTGTGCTATTGTTCTTAGCAGGGACACTAAATTTTAGGAATTATCTTCGTCTCCAAGTTACAAAAACTTGCTACTTGTATTTCATCTTGGGACTGAACCAGCAGCGAATTAGATTTATTCTTCGTGACACTAAGAAAAAGTAAAAATTCCTTTATTTGCTTTCTCTTCTTCTTTGTAAAAAGTGTAGACTATAATTTTTCTTCTTCTCCATTCTTTCCTTCCTTTGTTCATCCAACGGTGTCAGTGTGCCAACGGTGTCACTTCTACCAACGGTGTCACTGCTGCCAACGGTATCACTGCTGTTTTACTTCTGCCATTGCTGAATTCTTTTCTCAAACCTTTGACTTTTATTTCACTGTAGACATTCCAAAGCTACTCCTCTTCCTCCACATTCCTACAACTCATTTATGACTTACGTTGTAATTTATCATAATAATGTAACTTCCTATTTCTATGAGCTTAATAATAAAGGCGCGTTGTCGTGATGGTATTCACCCTATGGGTTCACAAAACTTGTTCTTACACACTTGCATACTCCTTTAAGTAAACTGTTTCGCTTCTACTTATCTACTTCTACCTTTTCTTCCTGTTAGAAGGATGTGTTCTTTCAACCAATGTCCGAAATGGGAAATCCTCTCAACTTTCTTTTCATTAATGACTTATCTGCCACTTCATCACCTATCCACTTCTACTGTATACTGACGATTCCAATCTTTCATTACGCTTTTCATAGCCGATACTTGGAGGACAACCTTGGAGCAATTGACTTTGGATTTTCCTCGTATTTCTAATTGGGTCAGAGATACATTATTGTTTTCAATGACTCAAAAATTCAGTTTCTTCATCTTAATATTCTTCTTCATTTCTGTACTCTTCATTATTATTATTATTATTATTATTATTATTATTATTATTATTATTATTATTATTATTATTATTATTATTATTATTATTATTTCCTTTTTTTCTTTGTATTTCATATCACAGTGTCTCTCTCACTAAAGCTTTCAAGAAATTAGGTATTCTAGGTTTTTTGCTCTGTATTGGGGGGGGGTCCACTCATTCAGAAATTTTTGAAAGAGTGGGGTCTATATCTTTTCGCATTATAACTTTTTCTGATCCTCTCCAATCTCTTTCATACCATCAAATTATTACATCACTCCTTATACTATTAGCCATTACAACAAATTCTGATCTTCCCAAACTCTTTGAGAAGAGTTAGCATGACTCATCTACTTACACAATTTCATTCTTATTTTATTCAACTCTCTAATCCCCGGACTTACCGCTATGCTCAATATTAAATGTATCGGTTCATGCCGGCTCTTACTTAATTGAATGTGCAATAGAGAGAGAGAGAGAGAGGAGAGAGAGAGAGAGAGAGAGAGAGAGGAGAGGAGAGAGAGAGAGAGGAGAGAGAGAGAGAGAGAGAGAGAGAGAGAGAGAGAGAGAGAGATATTCAATTGCTAAATGTTTTTATAAATTCAAATTTTAAGAGTAATTTTTATTTTTGAATAATTTTCTATTTTTCTAAATTTCTAACAGCTTATAAAAACTAAATTGTTTTTTGTTTTTTTTTGTTTTGTGAAACTTTAAAATTAACTAAAATCCCAGTACGATGTGTCTAAAGCTTTATGGTTACCCAGTATTGCTCTCAAATAAAATAAATTAGCATGCTAATCCTTAAATTTATTCTTGTGAGTAGGAGACTATTGGGTAATTGTCTATTTTGCTTTAAAAGGATTATATTTATCATTATTAATTATTTCAGATACTTGATGGGAACGCTCAAACAGAGGTTTCAAATCGAAGGAACTTGGGAATGTTTTGCGGTGAAATCGAACAGACCAGATCCTTTATATCGGAAACATCATTTGTGAAGATAATATTTAGCGTTCAGAATTTTACTGAAGAAACCTATTTTAGTTTTGGATATAAAAAAAAAATCAACAGAAGGTGAGGTTTATGGACGATTTGGTCCGAATCGGTTTTTATATCCTTATCGAAGAGGAGAAGGTTCGTTCATGGACTTACTGCGAAAGAGTTTTTAGACTGCAATTCCGTCTTGTTTCGTCCAAAGGTCAGATACACAAGCGTCTACCTAGAAACCCATCTAGCGATGCAAATATATTATTTGAATAACGCCTTCTTTCATTAAACTCCATTGAGATGCGAGTTAACATTGATGGGCAGAGGTTGGAAGAACCAATGATGTGTCCAATGAGACCGATAACTTCGATTGCCCTTTTCGATTTATAATCCGAATATTCGATGGAATAAAGCGATGAAGCTCCTGAAATTGGTACATCTGCGGGATGGGTCGTTCTTCCATTTATTATTGGTTCTGACAAGATATTTTTAGTTGAATTCATATCCTCACAGCTGGACCTTTTTTTAAACATGGTTTCCAATTTAAAAGCGTTGGTAGCTGGCCTGGTCATTGGATCTGCTGGCTCCAGAAAATGGAACAAGTATTGGGTGTTTAGCAGTAAGTACCGGTTGAACGAGGCAAGAAGCTCTGTTTTTCTATCATTAGTATTGGTATCCTCGGGTACATCAATGGTTCTTACCGTAATTTAAGAAGACAGAGATGACATCGTTAGCTAATGTATTTTCCTTCTTTAGAGTTAGGCCATTGAAGCACTATTAAAACCTTATGATGGAGATTGTGGTGAAACTCTTATAATTTATGATGCAGACAGGCCAGATGATTCCAAAATAATGAAAATGTTCTGCGACACTTTTTCAAGGCCTTTAGAAAAACATGACTTCATATCAACCGGGAATGCTATGTTTGTCAGATTCGAGAGCCGAACTGGAAGCTATGACGGGTCATCCTTGTATTACTGGGCTCAGTACGATTTCTTTAACAATACTCATTATGGTAAGCCAGTAGAAGATACTCTTTGTGACGAGTTATTCGAGTCCTATGTTCGTCCTGAGGGTAAATTTGGATCGCCTCTCAACACACTTTTGTATAAAACAGACGAGGATGTGGAATGTAAGTATCATTTCAAAGCTCCCAGATATCAGTACAGACGAATACTGGTCACAATTAACAACACGGAATTTAAACACAACGATGATGAATGCCTAGATTGCTTAACAGATAACGTTGATAAACTTCTTATCAGAGATCCATTCCGAAATGGGACAGATGTTTGCATTTGTAACAACTGGTCCCATGCTCATAGCCTGCCTGCTACAATAGTATCGAATGGTCCCTCTCTTAGTTTGATTATGCATGTGGATCATCGTCACGCAATGCAAAATTATTTCAAGTCTAGTGAACCAATATTCGAAGGGACATATAAATTTATCCATAGCCCCATTTGTGGTCCAACAGTTTTACCAGCTGCAACTGAAGGGAATATAATCTACCCAAAATACGAACCCTATGTTTATGGAGGATATGGGGAGGATGTCCACTGTATCTGGGAAATAAGGGTTCACCATGATAGAGACGTGTGGCTTTATGTCGACGATCTGGATTTCTCTTTGAACGATTGTTCGTTAGAAGTAATCGACGTATTTCTCCCTGGAAATGAAAAGCCGACGTTTACGGTTTGCGAGAGTTCGACGACTGAAGAGGTCCGAACAAATATTTTAAAATCCAAAGACTTAAGGGATGGCTCAGTTATTATTCATTTTAGGTCCGCAGCTCCTGGGCATTCCAACTTTAAACTTACTTGGACTGAATTAATGGAACTGCCCAAAAATAGCGATGGAACTGTTATGACCTCGAAGTTGTCAGCACCAAACGAGTGCCAATTTATATGCCCAGGAGAATCTGCTTGTATACTTGAAGACCTGGTTTGCAACGGTGTTCAAAATTGCCCAGGAAATACAACTGCAGGTGGTGGGTCGCATGACGAATCACCAGAGATATGTTACGCCCGCACAGGAGCACAACTCAATTACGTAGCCCTAGGCTTAGGAGCCGCTGGTGGAGCACTCGTAGCAGTAGCTGTAGTAGTTCTTATATGTAGAAATTGTCGTAAACGACCGGATGATAACGCTTACTAAGCATCACGTACAGAAAAAACAATATTGATATAATATCAACCTTTTTTTCAAACTTCAGAAACATATTGGTAAAAAAAGAAACATAATTTAACATTCATTTATAAAAATGATAAAACTATTTTATAAAGAAATTTCATTTTAAGGTAATATATGAAGCCAAATTTAAATATTTTAAGAAAATAATTTTAAATATATAAGATTTTAGCAAATATTGTTGTGTTGAGTATTGGTTGATGTTAAGTGTTTAAGAGCACAAACATAGTTTGGAAATATGGATAAAAGTGGGAGTGATAGGACTTAAAATGGATATAAATAGTATATAATATAAAATAGATATATATAATATATTATATAATTACTTATATATATAATAATATATATATATATAGGTATATTATATATATATAAGCAGATACCGTGGGTTTGGTTTGTTTCGTTTTTTATTTTTAACGGTATCAAGTAACTCATTAGGAATTAATAATACATTTGTTATATATATATATAAATTATATATATATTATAAATAATATATATATATATATAATATAGTATAATATTATATAATATAATATATATATATATAGTATTATTATAATATATATAATATATATATTATATATATTAATAATATATATAAATATATATATATTATATATATATTATAAATTATATAATATACTAATTAATAATATTTAATATATATATAATATATCATATATATATATATAATATTCCTGACGCTTCTTCCAGAGATACATTAATTATATTATACGAAATAGAAAAAACGAAAAATTTTACATAAATAAATTATACTTAATAGAAAGAAAGGAAGTCATTTATATATATTATCTCAAACTTATTAGTATTTTTGATATATATATATATAAGGATATTATAAATAGTATCTATATATTATTATATAATAGAATAATATATAATATATATTATATTAATATAATTATATATATTATAATATATATTATTATAATAATATTTATATATATATTAAATATAATATAATAGTATTTATATTTACGTGATATATAATATTATATAAGAATTAATTAGTATATCATTATTATTATTTCATTCATTATTATTATTAATTATGATATTTATTTATTAATTATTATTATTTTATTATTATTATTATTTATTATTATTTATTATTATTTATTTTATTATTATTATTATTATTCAATTATTTATTAGATATCCAATTAAAACTTTCATATAAATACCTGTATATGGAAACTAATATAATAATATGCAATAATATATAATAATTAATATACTATATAATAGTATAATATTATATATATATAGATATATCTAATATATATAATTAATATATAATATAATTATATATATATATATATATAATATATACTCATATATACTATATATATCATATATATATATATATATATATATAATAATATAATAGATATATATATACAATATATATAAATATAATAATATTGTAATATATTTATTTAATATTATATAATTATATATATTTATATATAGTGAGTATATATATAATATAATATATATATATATATTATATATATATATATATATATATATATAATATATATATATATATATTATATATATACAGTGAACTCTGAATCCACAATCATTTTATACTATATAATATAGTATATATATTATATATATATATACTATATATATAATAATATAATATATATATATATATTATAATTATAATATATTATATAACCTGTATATATATATTATGATATAAATATATATATATTATATTATAAATATATAATATATATATATATTAGTTACAGCAATAAATGCAATACATAAAACATTACTAAAAAAAAGGCATATTGATATAAGGTTTCTCCTCAACATTCAAACCAACGCTTTGTAGCGAAACAAGAACTATTAGTCATTGTTTTAACAATTGGACCGCCCACTAAGGAGTGGTTTATGATTACGGATTATTTTACTGTTTCGTAACAAATATTGGTTCTAATTTCCTGAGGGGAAACTTTTCATTTTAATGTAATTATGTTATTCGGATTTTTTTTTTATTATTTGATTAATTTTTTAATTAACGTTGCAAATATTCCAAGTTTTAAAATATTATTATTATTATTATTATTATTATTATTATTATTATTATTATTATTATTATTATTATTATTATTATTATTATTATATTATTATTATTATTATTATTATTATTATTATTAATTAATTAAAAAAACTTAGGTCTACTGCTACTTATAGCACTAAATCTAATGATACTACTACTACTACTACTACTACTACTACTACTACTACTACTACTACTAATAATAATAATAATAATAATAATAATAATAATAATAATAATAATAATAATAATAATAGAATGTAATATTCATTTGAAATAAAAAATTCGTTTAGTCTACGGTAAGACGATGCAATATTTCATTATATGATCATAATTATTATTATTATTATTATTATTATTATTATTATTATTATTATTATTATTATTATTATTATTATTATTATTATTATTATTATTATTTTAATAACTCTTAGGCAGTTTGACATATTTTTTCTTTCCTTTATTTTTTAACCGGTTAAAATAAGAGTCATTTCGGCCATTAATTTCATTGTAAGATTATTCTAATTGCTTGCCCCCTCCCCCCCCCGCCTCATTCTATTTCTGAACGCTCTCTAACGTTCTTAGAGCCATCTATACTAGCGTTTCAAACGTCACGTTTCATTATTAATTATTTTTAATTAATATTATAAATAATAATAAAAATTAATTTTCACTTGCGTCGTAAATCTATTGTGAAAGTTAAAGAGCTATATATATAACTATATATATATATATAGTTAAATACTACTATTATAATCTATATGTAATATAAAACAAAAAAATTATTTATAATATAATATATATATAATAATATATATTGAACAATGTTCCTAAGTGGATTATAATATATAATAGTATTTTAGATTATTTTGATATGAGGGATTTTTTACCGAATTTTCTCAATTTTCCATTAATATAAAAGAAGTTGTAATATTTTATGTTGAGGAGGTGAAAAATTAATGTTTAGTTATATATTTATATTATATAATTTACATTATATTTAACAACCTTACTCGCGTGCAAGCGGAGGGTCAAGTTGTTGTTACAAGGCGGCACCAGCCCGCGCGAACTGTACTGTTATGCATCGCACGGCAACTGCTGTGCATCTACCTACTGGTATCATTACTTTACAAATTCTTTCTTTACCTCAAATAAATACCTAATGAAAAAAATAATTGAAAACATACAAAATAAAATACATTTATGAAAAATGGAAAAAAAAATCTCATTAAGACAGATAATAAGAAAGTAACACAAAATCGACTTTACGAAACCAATAAATCTTTAGTTTATAAAATATAAATAAATCTCTTATTTCTGATTTTTCCTGAGATTTTTTTGATCATTCAATATTTCATCATTATATATATATATATATATATATATATATAATATATATAATATATATATATAATATATATATATATATATTATATTATATATATATATATATAGTATATTAATAGTATATATATATATATATATATATATATATTATATATATAATGATAATAAGTATATACAGTATATATATAAATAGTATATATTATAAAATATAGTATATATATACTATATATAATAAAAATATATGATATAATATATATATATATATATATAATATATATATAATATATATATATCATATATATATATATAAAATAGTATATATATATATATAATTATTAAATATATATATAATATATATATTGCATATATATTATATATATATTATATATAGTATAGTATATATATATATAAGTATATATATATATATATATATATATATAAGTATATATATATATAATATATGATATATATATATATATATATATAAATGTAGTATTATATATTTATATATAATTTATATAAATCTATTATAAAAGTTTTTTGAGAATAATATATATATATATATATATATATATATTAATAATATCTATATAAGAATATATAATATAATTATATATAATATATATGTATTATCTGAAATTAATTGATTGAATTCGATAAATTTGAATCGTAACATTTAACAAGTATTCCAAATACAAATATTTTACATAAATTATTAGTATAAACGATATATATATATATATTTATGTAAACTACAGAATATATCATTATATATCTGAATATATTTAGTCTTGATATCGGAAGTGTGAATGGAATACCTAGACTAAGTCCCGCAATGCATATAAACATTAATAATATATTAAACTTCATAAAGAATTATTTACCTTTTTTCCACATTGAATATAAGATTAGTATAAAATAAACTGCCTAAGAATATTTGGACGTAGTTATGCAGAAAGGAACCAAGCCACACATTTAAAACTGAGATTTTGAGCATCAAAGTTAGAACAAAATTTGCCTATTTACCTTATACTAAGATTACCGCGAAACAGTGCATATTCAATGTTAAAATCCATTTCTCAAATTCATGACGTCATAGAGGATCGGGGTATACAACTCTATTGCAAAGGCTTTCAATTTTGACTAAAGTATTTTTAAATCTCTAGAATCTTTAGCTACGTGCTAAAAATTATTGCATTGTATATTGTATACTAAGATAAGTATTTTTAAGTATATAAATATAATTTACATATGACATTGTGATTTGAATTTATATTTTATTAGTTATACAACTGTACAAACTGGTTTTTGCTTGACTATATACTTGATGAATTTAATATTTCGATCTTCCAAGTTAAGTGCATCTCAAAAATCATCAAAGGAATAGTTTCTTTTTGATCAAAATCAAATCAATTCGTGGAATGGCTAAATGTTTTATTTCTCTTTAAGTAATAATAGTCAGGGCTTATCGAGACTGTCCCAGTCAAGCCAATAGAACCAATCACCAAACAACATGCTGGTGCAAATCCACAAAGCACCCTATACGGCTTCAGTAACTTAAGTAGTATACACAAAATATACAACTTAAAGGAAAAAAGAACTATAGCTAAAGTACATGCAAAACCACACTACAAACTTTAATAACTTTATAGTAATTACATGCAGTTTAATCTTAATATCTACTGTAACTAAAAACCCGCCAATTTGACATAGTCAAAATATACTATATGACACCCAAACCATCCGTATACCTATCCAATCCTTTCTTAAATGTTGCAAATCGTCGCACTCACACCTCCTGTGGCAAAGCATTCCAAAATTTAACAACCCTATTACTGAATGAATGCTTTCTTATATCAAGATAGCATGCTTTCTTCTTAATTTTCTTACTATGCCTCCTGGTCTCCCGTCCGTGCTCTACTATGAAGAATTTATGGTCTCCGTATTATCAATGAGACGTGTAAAGCGTTCCAGTAGGTAAGACTTGTTACATAGACCCCTTGAGAAATCACCTTTCTACAGAAAACATTCCTAACTCATTCAACCTCTCCTCACAGGTCTTGCCATCAAACCCAGAAATCATCCTTGTTGCTCTACGTTGCCCTCTCTCTAGCATATCCAAGTCTTTCTTTAAATAAGGGACCCAAACTTGTGCACAATAATACTGGCTTAATATATCTATTATACTTTACTTATAACTTCCTGGTTCTTGTAAACAGCATTGCGATTTATTATGCTCAAGGCGAGTGAGTTGTTACACGGCACTGCTCGCTCGGTCGACAGCTCGCATTTGGAGCGAGCGGTCTGCCATGCATGTACGCCAACTTGCTGTGCATCTATCTTATGGTATAGTTTAATTTATCATTTAACTCAATAAATACCTAATGAAAAAAATAATTTAACTACAAGACAATAATTTACACATGAGAAAGTGAAAAAAAAAACTCATTTAGACAGATATAAAAAGTATACACAATCGACTTTATAAACTTCACAAATTTTAGTTTAAAAATAAAATAAAATCTTATTTCTGATTTTCCCTCGATGAAACTGCGCCTCCTAAATGTTTCCCATTTAGGAATAGTCTATATAAAGTATAATATATATAATATATATAATATATATAAATAGTAGTATATATAATAATATAGTATATTATATAATAATATATATATATATATATATATATTAATATAATATATATATATATATATATATATATATAATAGAATATATATATAGAATATATAGTTATATAATATATATAATATATAAGAGGTATATATATAGTATATATATATATATATATATATATATATATATATATATATATATATATATTATAATAGATATATATATATATATATATATATAATATATATATATATAATATATATATATAAGAGTATAATATATATATATAGTAGTGATATATAAATAAATATATATCATGTATCATATATATATATAACTCTAATATATATTAATATTATATATAATATAAATATATATAATATAGGTATATAGTAATATATACATATATATATATATTATATATATATAAAGATAATATATATAGTATATATATGTATATACTATATATATATAATATATATAATATATAAGTAATATATATTATATAGTTATATATATATATATAAATATATAAAATATATAAATATATATAATATAATATGGATATATATATATATACTATATAGTATAGAAGTCAAAATTTACCTAATAAGTACATTTTGGCATAGAAGTGAATAATGAAATAAATAACCATATTTATCTTAGTGAAATTATTTATTAAATAATTTAAATCTGCGTACGCCAGGAAAATTTCAAAATTATCATAATTGAAGGAAGGAAGTACCTTGGTGGTCTAAAAACTTTGATTATAATCTTTAGAAATAATTGATAAAATAAAAGTGCCCAAATAAGGCGAAGAAAAGAGGGGAGCGTAGGGAAGTAAAAGGGGAGGGGAGAAAAGGGGAGGAGAGAAAGATCGGGGGTAAGCAACATTAAAAATTAATAAAAGAAATAAATAATTTTCGTATATCAGAAGTTTTAATTAAATCTGCGTAAAATTTAGCTTCGTAATTTCATATTAAATATATATGCCACAGGCCATCTAGGTCTACAGATTTTTCTGAAGAATTTTTTTTTTAAGAGTTGCGGTAACTTAGTATAAGGTAAATTTTGGGGTTAAACATGTAATTGGAGGGAAAGAGGGTTGATTCAAACATCAATTCACATTATAACCTATTTATGTTGGTTGGTTCTCTTTTGTAAAATGTACTTTTGAATTTTTAATATACTCTGGTGCCATTATTTCTAAATTAAATTTTGTTCCATGGTTTCATTTTGCGTAATTATGTCCATTTGTAACAGAGTATTCTTGTCACTTTTTTCCTTCATATTCCACCTCATAACAAATCATATGTAAATACTCGATATTCAAGGATAGTATAATTTATATGTCTACTTAAGTTTATCGTTATACTATGTATTTATTGTATAATTGATGGGAAGAATAACTTAGATATTATTATAGTTTCCTAAAATGTTGTGTTTCATTTATCCTTTTGGAATATATTAATGTATGGTTTGGAGGATTTTTCACAGGTCTGAATTTTTTCATTTTGGTAGGCTATGATAGGTTAAGGTTAAGTTTGGCTAGGTTACGTTGCCAGAAAAATGCAAATTTATTTGAAAAATATTTTTTAATCTGCTATTCATTTAAAATACAATTCAAACATATAAATTAAAAAATTGTATTAAAAACATTTTAAGCGATTATAGCTGGGAAGGTGAAATAGGAAAGGTACTTTTTCCCTTTTATCTTATTTTATTTGTTTAATTTAGTTTAAAATTTCGTGGTGACCCTCTCTGAAATTTTGTTAGTTTACTAATCTTTTCGTAGCTTGTTTTGAATGTTTAATTTACAGCTTTTTCATAACCACTTACTAGCTAAGCTTATAGGTATTTAAGGTAGTGCTCACAGACTTTAGTAGTATTGAACAAAAGTTTATATATTATTTCTGTTTATATCTAATTTTCTTGAAAATGATCAGAAAACGATATTTTCGTTCCTGCGAACACGTTATAATACATCCAATGACATAGGATGATTAACGCGTTTTTTAAAACGATACGAAAATTAGCGACGTAAAAGATTTCTTTAAACAGTTTATGTCAGGATGAATCGCTCATCCCCAGCACACTATATTATACTCTCTGCGATTCTCGAGAATACCCTTGCTTACAAACAGGAACGCAAACTACAAACTTCTCCCTTTTGTTCTCTTGGCAAACGGGAGCATAAAAGAAAAGTTTAATATTTTTTTGGCAGACAACATAGTAATAATAGTAATAGGGGTAATATACCCCTCTCTATTACTTTTGGGTAATTAAAAAAATTTTAGGAAAATTTTTATTACAAATTCTTACACGTTTTAAAACCAGAAAAATATAGCACAAAAATATAATTTATGTTTTAAAATACTTATAGCACTTAAATTTGTAAAACAAACTAGATGATACGGCTAAGCTACCACTGTAAGGCTATTAGAATGTTTCTTTCAGTAGTGACTTTTTCCACCGATATTTGGGATTGTAATTTATCTCCCACTTTGTGATGAACACTAAGCCATTCACTAGTACGATCCAATTCGCGAGGATTTAAAACTACACCAGGATTAGTAGCGTAGACCACTGAATTATTTCTAGAGTCTGGAGCACTTTTGAATGATGTACCTCCAGATTTTATGCTGGTTTGAAAAAATATATATACTTTTAATAGCTGGACCCTTAAGAAAGATGTGATTTTACATTAAAAAATAAAGCTTAAATATATTTCTATCCTCATAGTACTATAAGTTGTAAGCCTAATATGACAAAGTAAAATTTAAATTTTCGATAGTAAGGGTCAGGATGTATAAAAATTTGTTTAAGGGAAAAAAACTTTTAAAATTCTTTATCTTTCCTGTGGAAAATTCTACATTTTGTGTATTCTATAATTTTTCCACTTTCACTTTTAGTTTCAAAAGTGTTATCTCATACCTTAAAAAAAAAAAATAAACAGCAAAAAACAACAAAAACAGCAAAAAAAAAAAAAATTTACCTTTTCATTTCAATATTTTCATCCTCATTAGACGGAAATGAAACACAGTCATCGCTGTTGGATTCTGGGAAAGATTGCAGATCTACGTTGGTAATATCATCACCAGTAGCAGTTTGAAATGATATTGTACGTGTGCGAGGTCTAGAAACTTGAAAAAAAACAACAAAGATTGTTAGATTAACCTTTTTAGTTAACTTAAGATTATGGTAAATTGGCTAATTTCATTGTAAGTTTCCTTGGTCTTGGAAACTTAAATGTTGGACAGAGTAACTCTATGCTCAATTTAAGTGGAAGCAAAATGTTAATATGAAAGCTAGTTAAAAATCATATTAGGTGTAATTTGAGCGAAATTTCTTTAAAGTTTGGTAATTTAAAAACAAATATACAGAAAAATGCTCGAAATCGACGTTTAAGAGTTTGTCCAAAAACTATCTTGCTTTTAATTTAATGCAAACTGATGGAAATTAAGAAAATGTCCAAATTTCACTTCGTCAAAATTTTCATAAAATTTCTCATGGAAAATTGAAACTCTTAAGACTGATATTATAAAACTAAGTTCTCTATAGCAGCACCAGAGCTTAAATTTGTAAAATGAGGAGATTTGTCCATGGAGCTGTGCCCACATTCCCTTACGTCATACCTCGTATGTTAGTTCATTTAAGAGAATGATTTTAAATATTTCTTGATTTTCCCCAAGTAGAAACAAAAAATATATATATTTTTCTTAAATCTAAATTTGAAATTCACAATTTTACTTACCAGCAGTTTTAAAGGACAATCCAGATTTAAAACTTTTAAAACTTCTTGTGTCTAGCTCCTCACCTTTGTCAGATGAACTACTTGCTTTTAATATTGGCACAACATTTTTAGTAATTACGGTTTCTGTTGACAAAAATAATAAAAAAAATCAATTGCGAAAATGATTGCATCACTTGATGAATATATTTAATATTCTAGTTATGACTAAAATTAGTAGTTAAATATAATAATTCAATATACCAAAAGAAAGAATAAAAATGGCTTACGATGAGATAAAGGAATAACGGACAACAAAAAACTATGCAAAATGAACGCCAGTCCAACAGGAATGATAGGAACCATCCAAGCCACTCTCCATTGCTTTTCAACGCTTATTGAATCAGATAGTTTTATCTGGCTTATTTGTCAAAAGAATTTAAAAGAATACATCAAATCCAAAGAAATCCTATTTGACTTATTACTTAAAAATTATTTGGTTAATTTTGAATTGATTGCACAGAATTAAGAGATTTATTCTAGTTAATTATTATATGCTAACTTTTAACACTTACATCAAAAGGTAAAAAATCTACAAAGCAATTTAAATTCAGTAAAAAAATTTACAAACTGAAATGGCTTAAGAAAATGGTTAAAAATATTACTTCAAAATCCAATAGGAAAAAATTAAAAAAGGTGTCGGTAGTAATTACCTGCGTTAATACAGGGAACAACAGAGTGGCAAGAGCAGCTCCAAGTGTTCCACTAAGAGACCCAAGTATTAGAAAAGGAGCAGGAAAAATGGGTCCCAAATCATGAAGATTTAGTCTTATTCCTACTAGTAACAAACCAGCTCCTCCACCTACTCCTAAAATGGATACCCCTAACAAAGCATACTGGGAATCTAAACCCACTGTGCCGTTTAAAACTAGAGATAGAATTACAATGATTGTACCTGAAATATTATAGTTATGAGTTAACAAATAATAATAGAAGAATAAATAAAGGCAACTCAAAACAAAAGATCTCTTTCTCTCTTTTCTCTCTCTCAATAATCTTAATTGGCTGATTGTTTTACTTACGAATATACCGACTGGAAGCTCATCTAACCAAATTTACTTGGACGACTTTACAAAATACTTCAATATGGTTAGGTAGTTTTGAGGATAATCAGATTATTTATTGAAATTTTAAAGAATATAGCAATTAATTACAAATGTAACATACATACCATACATAGTGTATTTGTACCTAGGGAAGATATCGGGCTAGTTTCCACCACAAGTGCAGATCCAAAACACACTTTTAAAATTAGTTATTTTTGTTATTTATACTCTGACAACTGCTTCAAAATATAAGAAATAGAATATTCTCAGTTTGAAACCAGACTTTGATGAAACTCTTAGAAAGCTCGTATGATTTTTTAATGACATTTTATTGCTTTAAAATTATTGGATAGTTTTTTTTATGTATACGCATACAGTCCGATATCTTCCCTAGGTACAAATATTTTATTATAAATTGGGTTAACAGTAATGCTTACCCGCCAATATAATAAGACGTCTCCTATTTAAGGGGGACAAAGAATTGTTTCTTAGTAAATACATAGCAGCTATTGCTTCCAGTCTCGTTACAAGGCCACCTATTAATATAACGAGCGAAACAAATCCCAACTGAAATTAAATTTTAATAAATCTTTAACGAAAAATAATTCATCACCATAAAAAATAAGTGTGAAAATCATACATATACGGTAGCTTAAAAAAATTCCTAGTTTATACAATAAACTATTTGAATTCTAATAAATTTTCGCTGCTGTCAATGTTCTAAACAATTCCAATGGCTGCTATTGTAAATTTTTTTTTTAACTTAAAGGTCTTGACTTGAGTAAAATTACAATGACCAAAGGTTATCAAGTAATCTTATTAAATTGTATTTTTATGGATAATATATCGAGTTAAAAATTAAAATTACTACAACTCATCTATCCTACTAAAACAAATAGTTTTAAACCTCTACATACCAAATCAGGATCAGCAAACCAAAAGCGTAAAGTGAAGGAAAGTCCGGCGATGAACGTATGTAAACTCCAAACAGTTGACATGCAAACAAAGAGACAAGCCCAAACTGCAGTAGAAGTTAAACATTCTCTCCAAGAATCTTTTGGCTTAGGGGAAAAATATTTTATCATTGGAAACATAATACAGACAAAATGAAAGATTGTTTAAAAATTGTTTACTTTTATACAGTATTTCAAATATTTGGGACGAGGGAAAGTATAGGGCGAAAGATGAGGACAAGGAGTGAAGAATGTGGGCAAAGGGGAGAAGGATGTGGGCAAAGGGGAGAAGGATGTGGGCAAAGGGGAGAAGGATGTGGGCAAAGGGGAGAAGGATGTGGGCAAAGGGGAGAAGGATGTGTGCAAAAGGGGAGAGAAGGATGTGGGAAAAAGGGGAGAAGGATGTGGCAAAGGGGAGTAAGGATGTGGGCAAAGGGAGAAGGAT
>JABUQX010018412.1:50000-52500 GCA_015478945.1 Trachelipus rathkii
TAAATATTTCATAACATTCTATAAAATTTAATCAATTTAAAAAAAATTTGATATATAAAGGAAATTTCATAAATTTGACGTTAAATAAAAATTTCAAATTTGACATTAAAAATTTCATAAATTTAGCATTAAGTAGAACTTTTATAGATATGACATTTGAGATATTGTGTTACAAATTTCTTAAATTTGACATTCTTTAAAGCTTTCATAAATTTGATAAAAAAATTAAATTTATTAAAAATTCATAAATTTAATAAATACAGTTAAACATTTCATAAATTTGACAAACATTAGCTTTTAAAATCCATAAATTTGATACTGTTAAAAAATTTCATAAATCTGTAAAATGACAAATTTGTTATAAATATCGTGATTAAATTTTTCTTACATTTTTAATAAATTAAAACTAAACCAAAATATTTTTAAAGTAAATATTTAAAAAAAACACCCCATCTCCCATTTAATTTAAATCCCCCCCCCCCAATTCAAATACTTACTTGTAAAATCCCTTGAAAGAGTCTTAATAAAGTAAGTCCAATATACTTTTCCTGAATGACCAATTCTGAAAACAATGCGAGGATTCCTGATGACATTAAGGTACCAGCTAGAAAATATTTTCTAGAAATCCTAAAAAAAATAAATAAAGGACTGGAAATTACAATATATAATGATAATAATAATAATAATTAATTTCAATCCCTTTTGTGTCAGTTGTCTACTGACCAACGTGACAACTGTTAATCTATTTCAGTTGTCAGTTGACAAATGTGACAATCGTTAATCTTATCATTTGAAAAATTAACATTTGAATCAGCTTGAAATTTTTGTTACTTTTATTTTGTAGGCGACAATAAGTGCAGATTTTATTGTCACTTACCTTTATCGTCTATAAATAATCAGTTATAAATTATTGGTTTCTTATTGTTATCATTATCATTTATAATAAGTGACGTATGCTGGATAATTTTTTGGGAGTGAGAGGCTGTTTTTTTTCGGGGGGAGGCTGTTTTTTTCGGGATAAGGCTCGAGTCTTTCAGACTACCGATTTCCTTTTTCGTTTTTACTCATTTTTCATCACTTATTTAAAAATTATTATAAAATTTTGATATCAAAATTATGGGGGTGGAGGGGGGAGTTGTAGCCCCTCAGCCCCTACTGCATACGCCACTCTTTATAATTTATTGTTCATTAAAATATCAAATAAAAAATTTATTTATTTATTATTATTATTATTATTATTATTATTATTATTATTATTATTATTATTATTATTATTATTATTATTATTATTATTATTATTATTATTATTATTATTATTATTATTATTATTATTATTATTATTTATTTATTTTTTTTAATTTACTTTTAATTATTATAATAATTATTATTAATATTATTATTATTATTAATTATTATTTTAGAAATTTTATATCAGCTTCTAATTTAATATGGGATTACAAGCCTTTTCCAAACTTCCTAAGTATCAACCGCCTTCATGATTGATTTTCTTAAGGACTATCTCTAGAATAAAATAGAACAACCGCTTTCTGAACTTTTTAATCTAATATTTCGCCTGGCCACTTCAGGCATCATCGGAGGACGAGTTCAAGACTAATTAAACAATTATGAAACAAAATAATTATATTTAAAATATAAATGTGAAGTAACAAAATAAATTTTTTTTTATAACCAACTAAATCTAAAAATTATTATTATTATTATTCTATTATTAATATTACTATCCTGGATTGTTTCTAAATACGATTAAATTATTATTATATTAATAGTCTTATTTATATTTATTATTTATATTTATTTATTTATATTATTATATATAATTATTTTATATTTTTATTTATATTATATTATTATTTATATTTATATTATTATTAACATTATTATTATTTATGCTATTTATATTTATTTTTTATTTTAATTTATTTTTAATTATTAAGATAATTATTATTATTATTATTTATTATTATTATTATTTTATTATTATTATTATTATTATTATTATTATTATCATTATATTATTATTATTATTATTACTATTATTACTATTATTACTATTATTTATTATTACAATATTACAAAATTAATAATTTATAAAATGAAATTAAACAATGGAGTATACATTATTATACATTATTATTATTATTATTATTATTATTATTATTATTATTATTATTATTATTATTATTATTATTATTATTATTATTATTATTATTATTATTATTATTATTATTTATTATTATTACCATAATATTATTTTTATTATTACATTAATATATTATTACCTTATTAAATTGCTAAGTATTATTTTATTATTATTTTTATTATTTATTATTAATTTTTATTATTCTTTTAGTATTATTTTTATTATTATTTTTATTATTATTTATTTTTATTTTTGTTTATTTTTAGTTTTATTTATTTTATTTAATTTATTATTTATTATTTATTTATTATTATTTATTTATTATTATTATATTTATAT
>JABUQX010018412.1:57500-62500 GCA_015478945.1 Trachelipus rathkii
CTGCTTCCAATTAAGCTTAACTCATTTTTTTATAACTTACGTTATCGAACAAAATGTACAAGAGCGCGTATGGTGACAGAAGCATGCTTTTTTTTATTTATTTATTTAAACAATTCAAAGTGAGGATCATGCAAATTTTCTACGAACAAAATTAATCAGCCTGGTATTTTTTAAATGTAAGAAAATTAAAAGGGAAAAATTTGTGAAACTGAATAAGACAAACTTTCTTTCCAAATAGTGAATTTTCAAATATAATTTAATTAATATTAACAAAAAAGTAAAAAGAAATATCTACATATTTTATGTGTTTCACACCTAAGCTTATAAAAATAAGTAAGCTCAAGCAATTTATTTCAGTTTAAATTTGATGTATCTACGTAAATTTTGTAGAGTGAATCTAGAAGTCATCACTTTTTTTTTAATTAATGAATACCGTAGCGTGGGATACACGTTGCCCCCAATGCACGGCAGACCGCCCACGGGCTTCGGGCAACACCGGTGCCTGAAATTGAAATCAATTATTCTTTTTTCATACAACAATGAAAGAACGCAACGTTAGCGTAGATTAAGCTTAAAATTTTCCCTTTATATGTGAATTTTACCTCATCGCCGTAAAAATTCCCTCACCTTAAAAAAGTGTTCGTAGAAAATTTGCATGACCCCAAAGTGAAATAAATAAATATAAAAATAAATTACGTTAAGTAAGGTTATGATGCGTTAAGTATGGTTATGTTAAAGTTACGTTAGTGTACATATTTAAACTTTTTTTTTAATTAATATTTTTAAAGGTGTGAAGCTCTTTTATTACTATAGTTTAAATTTTACTCTACACAATTTTATTTGACTTTTAAGAAATATGTTCGAATCAATGCAATCGATATGTATATAGATGTGGAGGCAGATAACAGACATGATCCTATAATATATATATATATATATATATATATATATATATATTATATATATATATTATATATATATATATCATATATATATATATATATATATAATATATATATATATATTAATATATATATATATATATATTATATATATAGATAAGGTTATGATTAAGTTTGGTAAACTATACACAGATTTACTTTGTCTACTTAACAAAACGCGATCTTCTCAATAATGGTGTAAATAGAGTTTTATCCATATACCGATGCATGTATCCGAACACATTTTTATTGATAAATGTCAAAATAAAACTATTTTAATAAAGAGCTTAAACACCTATAAAAATATTAAAAAAACAAGTCCTAATTATTTATTTAAATCTATGTAACCTAATGTAACAACCTAACCTAACCACACCACACACACACATATATATGATATATATATATATATATATTATTATATTAATATAATATATATATATATATATATATATATATATAATAATATATATATATATATATATATATATATATAGCACTACTCCTTTAAAAGGAAGTTACATAAAAAGACATTATATCGCTGAATCGCCGAACACTACTGCAGTGTCACGTGTTAGCTAAAACATCCAATAGAAAGTGCGCAAGAGTATGC
Source organism: Trachelipus rathkii (assembly GCA_015478945.1). Taxonomy (NCBI): domain Eukaryota; kingdom Metazoa; phylum Arthropoda; class Malacostraca; order Isopoda; family Trachelipodidae; genus Trachelipus; species Trachelipus rathkii. Next base: position 59,055 of record JABUQX010018412.1, read on the forward strand.
CAAAAGCTGCATTTTAATTTTTAATTTTCATTTTTTATGGAGCCCGGTGAGCCGAGAGACCCTGACTCTTTCCATCTTTGCGATTTAATCTTGGGTATTCCTTTATTTAAAAAATAAAAAAATTTTTTTTGGTAACTGACGCTCTATTGTCTTTGCCTGAAGATATCGAAAAAAATTGATTACATCGTTCGTTCGATATATAATCGGTTAACTTCCTTTTAAAGAACAGTTCATTATATATATATATATATAATATACTATTATATATATAATATAATATATATATTATATATATATATATAGGAAAAAGTGGATTGATCAGAAAGGAATGCCTGGAGAGAAATATAAGTTTGGCAGAGGCGAGAAGAAAGGTGTATATTAGGAGTGAATGGCCCACCTGGGCCAAGGGATGAACCCCACATTGACGATATGCCACAGTGAGGGTCCGTCGCTGTCCCGTGAAGCTCAGGGTGGTTTTTCTGACTGCGACAAGTTCTCGGTAATAGGCATAAAGGGGCGGTAAGGCTGGGCTTTCTTTTCGACTTGTCATATTCTTCTTCTACTTTTCTGTTTCCGTGCATGTCACGCACCTTACCCCAGTCTTGGGGAAAGGTGATGATATATATATATATATAATATATATATATAGTATATATTATAAAAATATAATATATATATAATATATATATATAATATATATATATTATATATATGATATATATATATAATATATATATATATATATATATATATATATATATATATATATATATATATATATATATATATATATATATATAACAAATGTGGAAAAAAAATTTCAAACTTTTGTCGCTACACGCGCTTTGCACAATTGTTCAAAAACGTAAATTGTCAAAAATCTTTGACTTCGGCTACCTTCTTTCACACATAATTAAGAAGACCCAACAAAACAATATAACCTAAATTTAAAAGTTCATAAACAAAATTTGAAAATAAAAAAAAAAATTCAACTTTTTTTCGAAAACGCACATTTGAAAAATATCATGACTTCGGCTACGAAACTGCAATAAATACGATATATTAATTTTTTTAAAAATTCAAAAATCAGTAAGGTTATGAAAGGTTTGGTAAAATATACATTTAACTAATGTGTATACTTAGAGAAATTTATAAACAAAGCTTAAAGTATCATAATAAAAATTAATATAAAAAAATTGGAATACCAAAATATATTTATTTACATATGAAAAACATTTGGCGAGCCTTTTAGATGTGGAGAAAAGATATTAAAAAAACGATTATCGAAAAAAATCGATATTTCCTCAGTTTCCGATATTCCAAGCAATTACCAATAAAACACTTCAAATAATTTGTTTATACCTTTTTTGTACATTAAATGTGTATAGTTTTAATACAGTCTTGTAATTTGAACTAGGAAACTCTCCACAATTACCATAAATACAATGCTAGTTTTTTAAAATCAAAAATTAATTTTAAGAGCTGATATTGCTAATTTATATTGGATAAAATCTTGAAAAACATCGAAGAAAAACTTACCAGATATATCGATTAATTTCATGATTATTTCAATGCGAATTTCATCATTCTCTTCGTTCGAATTTGCGAAAGTGTCGAAAGCAAAAAAACAAAATGTTAAATTTAAATCAGTTGCCACATTTTTTGCACAACACTGAAAGGTTAGTTTTTGTAACGCTAAAAATTAGCCATTTAAAACTATATATATATATAATATATAATATAATTAATATATATATATATAACTACATAGAATATATATATATATAATATACTATATTATTATATAATATAGTATAATATATGCAGCCCTGATATTATATATATATATTACTCTTATGATTTCATATAACTACATTAGGAACACTAGGAAAATAATATACATTGCGCATCTGTGGTGCTGAATCACTTTATTATTCACACAGGTGATTTTTTTTTAAATATTCAGCAGTAGATTGACTACTACTACTACTACTACTAAAAAAACTATCCAAGCATTATTCATTGTTATATGTACCTTAGCTAATATAGCTGAAGAACGGGTATAAAATTTAAATTTAAATATATATATATATATATATATATATATATATATATATATATATATATATATATATATATATATATTAATATAATTATATATATATATATATATATAATAAATATATTATATATATTATATATATATATATAATATATATTATATAACATATATATATATAATATTATATATATATATATATATATATAATATATATATATATATATATTATAATATATATATATATATATATATATATATATATATATATATATATATATACACGTAGTTTTTCTATTTAAATTTTGATCTACGATGGCAATAAAATCACTTTCACAGTTTTATATATAATTTCGTCAACAAGTTCTAATGTTAGAGTCACAATTACTAATCAACACCAATCTGTTCTCGATACTAAGCCATGATCAGTCTGAAATTTGTCCTTTTTCAATGACGTGGTTGGTTATATTTGACTGTCTTAGTTTGACCTTATGTGACACGTCAAGAATCGTTCTAGAAAATGTATTTACACAAAACTCATGCTGATGATAAATTAGAAACAGTTTATAGGTCATTTCGACATGATTATTCAATAATGACGATATAAATTTAAAAGAGAGAGAGCGAGTTCGATAAACAATCCTCCAAATGGACTAACAAAATGATAACAACACCAAAAATGATTAAGTTTACGATATTAATGTAAATGATCGGCAAGATTTAAGCTATTAGTTTAAGATATTAGTTACCAGTATAGAAAATGAAGAAAAGAGTATTTCAAAGGAATGAGGAATGTGTTAATCATATATTAGACCAAAATTAAGATAACTCCAAATTAACTGCAACATTGTGTGATGCGTTTGTAACATAATTAAGAAAATGAATTCTCTGACGATTTTTTTTTACAGATGTTTGTTACTTTTACGAAGAATTTCAAGGGATTTTCTTTGTCGTTTTGGGATAATAGGCAAATTTAGTTCCGTTACTAAACGCCAGATTAGAAACTACAAATAAAAAAAGAAAAACGGTTTCATTACCCCAAATATCGATTATTTTTTTGAGGGGGGAGGATAAAAAAAAAAGTTATTATTAAAAAACTACCCTAAGACAGTCACATTGATAAATGGGAATTATTTAGCAAAATTTTTTGGTCAGATTAAAGGCAGCACCAGAAGCAACATGGCCAGGTATGGTTGGTAAAAATGTGTTCCTAGTACAACAATACTCCCACTCTTTCAAATCTTCTTCGACGTTTGAAGTTTTTGAAAAAAATAAATAAATAAATAAGGTTTGAATTACTGCCGCACTTTCTTCGGATTTAGCACAATCAAACTTTTCTTTTATTACACGACACAAATTTTAGAAGTAGAAATACCTCAACTGTGAA
>JABUQX010018412.1:72500-77500 GCA_015478945.1 Trachelipus rathkii
CGAGGGAACTTTCCTCTAGCGTGCCACCACCTTTACGACGCCCTCGTAGCACAAGGGGTGCTGTGTTGGCATATGAATTTTGTGTTGATATTAGCAACTCCAGACTAGTTCGCTGCGGTACCTCCTTCTTTCCTGCCACCTCTGTTCTGTGGAATTCTCTTCCATCCTCTGTGTTTCCTGCTCAATTTAATCTCCCTCACTTTAAAACCCGCGTCTGTGCTCATCTGCGTAATTTGCGTTAGTTGAATTTTTGCTGAGTTCAACACCCCCTCCTTGAATAGGGCTTTGCCCGTGAGCGGTGGTGACAACTGTAAAAAAAAAAACTTTCCCTCTTTCTAAGAGATTGTTCACCCTTTTTCCCGTTACAGCCCCTTGGGACATACGGTGCCTCTTTCTGCATGGGTCTTCAGTCCACCTCACACTTCTTCCCCGTGAATGAGGGTACAGGAGAAAAACCGGTCCTTTCGCTTGCCTTTGACCAGGCCACCAATTGTAGGGGACCCGAACCTTGAGCTAACCATCGAGGAGACTGTCCTGCACTTTGGTGTATAATCTCGTGCTGTAACGTAATTTTATTTAGGTTACGTGTGGTTCACGGGGAGTAAACCGGCAGGGAGTTTCGGGAGGCTCTTCCGAGACCATCCACAGCCTACCCTACGGAGTGGGGTCCGGGAAGTTGTGCGAGTCTCTGACCTGTGACCTGCTGGGGGTAGAAGGACTACCCTTCCTTATGAAATATACGCCATTCGGTTCATCCTGTTTACTTTTGTTTCATTTGTTTTATTGTTATAATTGTTCATTTATGAAGAAGTCTGAGATCTAATTTTTATGAACATGGCTCTTCAAGATAAAACGTTATTAAACCAAGGCAAGCAAAACAACATCAACAACAATTACCATCAGTCGGGTTCCCAGCCTGACCCCACCTTGATCCTTCCTACTTCTGGAACAGCAGGTATTTCAGCTTTTATTCCTTCTACTACACTTGAAAGCCTCTACATAACCTTAGCGATTCGTCGCCTGGTACGTCCTCGACAACCCAGGTGCCCAAACGGTTCGGGCAATCCCGAAAAGGTGTCCCACGTCATAGTCTTTCTCATTTGTTTACTCCATATGCTGCTCCCCCTCCGGGAATGCCAGCTGACACATCATCCCCAAAGACCCCAATATACTGTATTACTTATTGCTATCAACTACCTCCAAAGCTCTTACTGAGCAAAGAACCATTTTTCTTAGCGATGTACTTGAAAAAGCTTTAGGAGTTGAGAAATGAGTCCCTTCTCGTTCCAGCTACTACCTGGAATCAATGTTCCATCTTATCATCCTTAACGTCTCTCGAAAGACATTCCTCTTATTTCCACTCCTGATGAAATAAGAAACACTTCCAATGGCAATATTTATTCTTTAGAACAGAAAAACGAAGATATTGCTATCATTTTAAGAATTCTCCAGTAGAAAAGATTTTCCGTTACAAAAGTTTGTAGATTTTCCCCTATTCTTGACTCGCCTGATACCCCAAATCCTTGTTTACTGTTGACCTTTAGTATTCCTTTTTTACCTTCAAAGGTGAAAATAGGGTTTACAAGCTTCAGTGTTCATAAGTTTATTCCCCGACAGAGACGTTGTTTTAAATGCCAACGGTTTGGTCATCCCCGAAAATACTGTAGGGGACCACATGACGTATGCCCAGTCTGAGGAGAAGAATTTCACATTCTCTGTGAAAACAACACACCACACTGCAAAAACTGTGGAGGACCCCACAGTGCCCCTTCCTTAAAATGCTCGTCTTACCTTTTTGAACTGGAGGTTTTAGAGTCATGTACCATACAAAAATTGAGCAGGAGAGCTGCCATACACCAGCCCAAAGACAAATATCCCACAAGACAAAGGCAATCTTATGCTACAATTGCAGCAGCTCCCTGCCTCTGCGTGCTAATCCGCCGACACAACTCCATTCCAGTAGGACTCTTCCCTTAAATTCTCGAGAAGCTCAAGCAGTTACTGCAGCCTGCCCGCCTGCATTGCCTATACCAGTGTTCTCCAAAGTGTGGTACGCAAAGTGATTCTTGGGGGTACGCCAAAGAAGTAGGATCAAAATCACTTGCGAGTGCATGATCGTGTATCACGTGAGTGCGATATATATATATATATATATATATATATATATATATATTAATATATTATATAATATATATAATATATATATTAATATATAATATAATATATATATATATATATATGTATATAATACATATATATCAATATATATATATTATACAATCTACATATATATATATCTATATAATATATAATATATTATATAAATATATATATATATATATATATATTAATATATATATATATATATATATATATATATATATATAATATAATATATATATATATATATATATATAGGGGTACTACTTATAATTCTTTTCGTCTTAGGGGTACGCGATCAAAAAAGTTTGGAGATCGCTGGCCTATACTACCGACTTCTCAAATAGTCCAAAAAGCAGCCATTGATCCAATCTTCCCTTCAAAATGCCATCAGCAATCCTAATCCAAGTTCTAGTTTTCAACCAACTAACAATGAAATTAAGTTGGTTCATCCAATGCAAAGCTTGGAAAGCAATTCCTACAAAGACACTCTGTCCATATCCTCAGATAAGTTCGCCAAACTCACGTAAAAGGCCTGCGTCTATGTCCTCTAATCTGTCTCCCACCATTACTCAATTTCCTGAAAAAGATGTTCCTAAACACAAAGAAAAGATTAATCACCAAGCTAAAGATTATTCGCTATAATACAAATCATCCGAATTTCTAAAGCAAAACACATATGTAAAACAGTATGTAAAAAAATGCAACTCAGAAGAGACCTCGCCATAAGTCTATTCCTGAGACAAAAGCGCGACTTCAATAGATTGTACCCAAACAATCACAGCAATGAACAACTAACCAACTAACTCTCTGATAGCTCACAGGATTATTCCAGCTCTTCTGAATCCTCCTATAACTCTTCTTCCGAATTTCCTACCTCAGCACTCCCTAAAGGATTCTATGTCTTAGCGGATGAAAAAGATCATAGTTCCCAAATGGAGCTGATGTGAAGATTCCACTCTCTCTGCTCTAATGTCTTCTTGTGCTTCCGAGAGAGATGAATGGAAACCCGTTCAACGCAAGCAACGCAAGCGCTCCAAGCGTTCTAAATCTGTTGGTAGCATGAAAGGGGACAAAGAGGTTCCCAATCTTAACTCAAATTGTCCAGTCTTCTACAATCACCCACCGGATGGCTCACTGACAAAGTCTCTAACGTCAGACCTACTTACCCCAACGGATCCCATATTGGATCCCAATAACGCAACACCAACTTCCTTACCAAAAAAATGACACTTTTCCGGTGCTTACCTTTTTACACTGCCTCCATGGAAACATTCCCATATTCTCCACACCATTTCTGAATCTGCCTTGCTTGGCAGATGCTGATATCGCTTCCATTCCTAAACATGAGCATTTTGTTTGCTCTTCCAACGACCAACCGAGTCCAAACAATAAAATGGACTTGGTTGAACTCAACTTACTTCTCAATCATGGAGAAGCCCCTCTGCCAAATACCATACCTCCTCATCTGAATCCACTCCCAAAATTACCAAGTGACACATAGAGACAATTGTCTAAAAAAAGACCATCCTCATGATATTTATAACAACATAGCATGGTCACCTTCCTTCAATGGAATTGTCGTGACAACTATTCCAATTTTGAAGAACTTGTTCGACTAATAAACATATGTACACCAAAGTGTATATGTTTGCAGGAACTTAAACTATGCCATAGTGACCTCTTCCAACAGTCGGAATATAATTCGCCGCTAACCTCTATAGAAAGAGGTGACAATGACAAGGGAGGTGCAGGAATACTCATTCATAAATCTGTCCCCTATTCTCCAGTCCCTCTTCAAATTAGACTTCATGCAGTGACAGCACGAATTCATCCCACTGACCTTACTGTCTGTTCGATCTACTTGGCTCCGAGTAGTAAATTTACTAAGGCCGACTTAGCTGATCTTTTTAAGCAGCTCCTCACTCCGGTTGTTATATTAGGAGACTTCAACCTTCAACACCCCTTATGGGGCTACTCTGTCACTTCGTCTAAGTCGAAGATCCTTGTAGATCTTCTAACAATCTTTTCCCTGGGATGCCTTAACACAGGACTCCCTACATACGAATGTTTAGATACACACTCTTCTTCTTGAATTGATATTTCCTTTTGTTCACATTCTCGTATGGATCAGTTTACTTGGTCCCGCAGTGACCATTACCCAATAGCCTTAAATGAACTTGCACCAAGCCCAATGTTAAACCCCAATTCCAGCTGGCGTTATGACCAAATGGAGTGGGCCCCCTTTTTTATCAGGCCAAAGCTATTCTACTTTCTCCCTTCAACAAGTGTTTTCAAACCATTGATGATGCCTTTAACTTTTTCCAGCAAGTTATCACCGCAGCAGCTGAAACTTGCATCCCGCGATCTTCCGCAGGTAGGCGTTCGGCAACTCCTTGGTGGTCCCAAGAGTGTGCACAAGCAAACAGGGAGAAGAAAAACTCTACAGGCAATACAAAAGGACCCGCACCACCCCAAATATGATTACTTTTAAAAGCAGCGGTGGCGAGATCTCGTCGAATTAATCGCCAAACACGTAAACAATACTTTCGAACTTATACTTTGACTGTCAACCCCAAAACTTCCCTTACTTATGTTGCACAGAAAATGTCTCGCCGCTCCAACAACTCTTTACCTGTAGTCCTTCTTTCTGGGCCTGATATAACTAATACGATCTCTGCTCCTGCAGCTATTACAGATGCATTAGGTTATAGTTTAGCTAGCCACTCTAGCTCTTTCCGCTATCCTGAAGCCTTTCAAAAATTGAGAATTAACACTACACCGCCAGACTTTTCAACAGTGAAAAGGGAAGACCATACCTATAACTGTCTTTTTACACT
>JABUQX010018413.1:5000-16273 GCA_015478945.1 Trachelipus rathkii
CACTTTTTTTTACGCTTTGGAGAAACTGTTATTTTTTTTCTTTTTATATCCTTTTTAGGGGGTTCGAGCCGACGGAGGGACCGAGTTTATAAGTTTAATTTATATATATATATATTATATATATTATATATATATATATTATATCTATATATATATATATATCTATATATATAGGGTCCCTATTATTGTTTTACGACTTCGTCAGTTTTAATTTTTTTTTTTTTTTTTTTTTTAATATATTGCTAATATATGATACTAAAAATGAATTTCAGTGGTAACGGACATGATTCAAAGTTCGAAATATTTTTAAATAATTTTTAAAAATGACACATTTATGTTCAATATTTTTAAAAAAATGAAATCATCTCGAAAAGTACGACCCTTACAGAAAAAACCAATTACATATTGTGGAATCGGCGTAAAGGCTTATTATAAAAAAATTAAAAAAAAAAAAAAAAATAGGCCTATTTATATTTTTTTTTTTTCATATATAAAAAACACGAAAAGTAACGATCACCTAGAGAAAAAACCACCTTGCATTTTGGAATCAGCGTATAAAGCTTATTACAAAAATGTAAAAAAAAAAATTAATATAAAAAAAACTGCAAAAAAAAAAAAAAAATTAGGGGCTCGAGCCGACGGGGGACAGAGGGGGGGACGTTTTCCATACCCCGTAGGGGAGGGGCGGAGGAACCCCCGCGACACCCAAATACCAAAGAGCGGGGGTTCCGGAGACCCTCCCCGGAAGGGGGAAATAGTCCTACCCTGTCGTTCCCTGAAGGCCGAGAGACCCCGACTCCTGCCATCTTTGCGGTTTACCCTTGTATTCTTTAGTTAAAAAAAAAACAAAAAAAAAAATTAAAACTGACGGAGTTGTAAAACGTAAAAGGTCCTATATTTTTTTGAATCATGTCCGTTACCACTTAAATTGATTTTTAGGATCATATACTAGAAATATATTAAAAAAAAAACAAAAAAAATTCGAAACTGACGGAGTCGTAAAACAGAAGAGGTCCATATTATTATATATTATTAATAATATTATAATATTTATAAATATATAATATATATATATATTATATATATATATATATATATATATATATATATATATATATATATATATATATATATATATATATATATATATATATATATATATATATATATAATATATATATATATATATATATATATATATATATATATATATATATATATATATATTTAATATTATATATATATAGTAAATATATAATATATATATATATATATATATATATATATATATATATATATATATATATATATATATATATATATATATATATATGCCAAACTAAAGAAAGTACCCGCATATCTCGAAAACTAAGATAGGCACAAGAAAACTGATAACATATATGGAATCAGCGTATTAAATTTGTATGGAAAATGATTATATAATATATATATATATATATATATATATATAATATATATATATATTATATATAATATATTTAAAACTACGATAGGTACAAGAAAATTAATAACATATATGGAATCAGCGTATAAAATTTGTATGAAAAAAAAGGAAAAAAATTTTTTATACTAATAAAATATTTGGAATCAGCTTATGAAAAAAAAGTACAACCGAGGAGGATTCTCAGGAAAGGCCGCATAGCCAGACAAAAAGTTCACAGAATACACCATATCTATCTGAAATTGAGGACGACGCAGCAACAGAATATGAGTCAGGCTCAGACTCGAGTGATGAGGAAATAATTTCAATACATGATACAGACTCTGAAGAGGATTTCCTGGAAGATTAAATTTAAAAAAACTGCCTTATAAACATTATACATGTCTATTACCTATATCAGTGGTTTTCAAACTTTATAGGTTCAAGGCATCCATTGCTCATCAAGAATTATTCGCGGCACCCATATATATATATATATATATATATATATATATATATATATATATATATATATATATATATATATATATATATATATATATATATATATATATATTATATATAAAAAAAATCATATATATAAATATATATATATATATATATAAAATATATATATATTATATATATCTGCCGAGCCGGGTCTATTTCCTACTTAGAAATTACGAATCTAATCAAAATAAAATATATTTTAATTAAATTTCTATAAAATGTTCTTTACTCTTAATTTTTCATTAAAATCTGGATTTGCCATTACATTTTACCCCCTCTTCCCAAACCACGTGTTTATATGGAATCATATAGCAATCAATTCCAATAGTTTTTTTTCTTCTACCTTCTCTTAATTAAAATTCTTAAAAATACTGCAGTAAATAATGCTAAAGCAATTTTAAGGAAATATTGATAAAGAAATAATAGAGAAAAACAAAATTAAAATTTGATAAACTCAGTCTTGAATCCGAGAAAGCCATTTTGGGTATAAGGCTTTCCAGCAAACTTTTAAAAAAAAAAAAAATAAAAAAAAAAATAAAATGAATTTCATTAATAAAGATGTTTATAGTGCACAATTTTAATTGACAAAACTTTTCACTAATTTAATTTCGATATTTTAAATTACTACATTTACAGTTTTAAAGGAATTAGAAAAATTACTAATAATTTTTTTATGGCTGGCTTCGGAGATTTTTTTTTTCAAGCCAACATTTCATTCTTAGCAAATTAGTTTTTTTTACGCTAGTAAATCAATTTTTACTTTTCCAGCATAAATCATATATCATTTTGTTTGTCTCTTTATTACGGACATTTTGAGATGAATATTTCAACTTTTCTTCAAGTTTTTCTTGATCTTCGAAAAATCACGAAGTAAGGTTTTCATTATCTAAATAATGCATTTTCAGCCAGCAGCTATCTTGGTTTGACTTTTCATAAGTCATGTTCCAATATTTATAAAACCAAAAATGTTACAACTGTTTCGAATTAAAATCTTTCTGAAATAACAATAAACGTTTATTTTTTTTAATGGATTTAACTTTGAGCCAAGTACACAATATTTTTTTATCAATTTTTATCGCTTATCAATTTCTAATTAATTTAAAAAGAATTTAACTCTGAGCATTTAGACGAAATTCAAACCTTTAACGAGTCGTCAATCGCCCGAATATAATACTGCAGTTGGCGTCTGGGAGAAACGTGAAAAGGCTGTTTTAGTTTTGTGTACTGATTTTTTTTTTGAAAAAAAAGTGATAACTAATCTACACAAGATTCTTTTTGTTTTTGCGTTTTTTTTTTTTTGTGCCAGTGCTTATAAATATTTGTCGCGTACCGTACCTTAATATTTAAACCGAAGTTTAATTTTGGTAAGAAATTTTTAATTTTAATTTGCTCTTATTTTGCACGAATAATAAGAACACGCGCATGCGCTTCTTAGACCTGATCTAGGTAGAAATAAGCATGCTTTGTAATCATAAAAAAAAAAAAAAAAAAATTAATTTTAAATCATCATAATAAGAGTTATAATAATAAATAATTTTTGAAAATCTTTTTAATAAATAATTATGATAATAATAATAATTATATATATATAATAAATAATAATAAAAAAAAAATTATAAAATTTATTTTTTATATATAATAATAAATAATTTTTGAAAATCTTTTTAATAAGTAATTATGAATAATAATAATTATATATATATATAATTATAATAATAATAAAAAAAAATTAATTATAAAATTCAATTTTTTTATAATAATAATAAATAATTATAATAATAGAATAATAATTTTGATTTTTTTTAATAATTCTAATAATAATAAATAATTATATATATATATATATGATTATAAAAATATTAATTAAAATAATCATATAGATAATTATAATAATAATAATAATTATATAAATAATTATAATAATAATAAAAAAAAAATTATAAAATTCAATTTTTTTTATAATAATAATAATAATTAATAATAATAAATAATAATAATAATAAAAATAATAATAATAATAATAATAATAATAATAATAATATAATAATATAATAAAAATAATGATAACAATAATAATTAATAATAATAATAATAATAATAATAATAATAATAATAATAATAATAATAATAATTTTAATAAAATTACTATTAATGTTAATAATAATAATAATATTAATTATAAAAATATTTTTCATAATGATTATAATAAGAAAATAATTGTAATATTAATAATAATTATAATAATTAACATAACTATAATATTAATAGTAGTAATAATTATTATTATGATTTTTTTTTTGATTTCTTTCTTTGCCGCACTGTATATTTTGAGCAATAATTTTACAGCATTCTTTTTATTTTAAGATGCATGGTAGCCTTTGAGTTAACTTTCTCGTAATTCTCTTTACGCTGCACTGTAGATCTTGAGAAATAGTTTTATTGTATTTTTTTTAATTTTTTTTCTGCATGGCAGACCTGATTAGCTGTATGGTATATTAGATCCTATGGTATCGCAATCTTTATTCTAAGCTGCCACTGATCCATCATTTTACTGTAGATTTTAGTGCTTCTCTCGCGGCATTTTTTTTTTAACAACACATTTTCGCTTATTTTATCCATTTTTAACATGAGCCTTAAAACTCGGCATGCATCAATTATGTTTTGTTTATTTGGATATATTTATTTTTAAATTTTTTTTATTAATGTTTCATAATTTTTGAAAAAAAAATGATTTATTTGTTATTAATCTTTTTATTATTACTTCACGCCTTGGGGTCACTTATTTATGTAGTTTATTTTATTTTATTTTTCACCAGGCGTGGTGTATTGGGATAGAATTCCCATTTCTGTGTTAGATGCGAAATATACCGATGTAAATACAAGAGCCTTTAAATCACTTATCCTACAAAAAAAGATAGGAGAAAAGTGGCGCGTCCCTTGCCATTCCTGGTATTACACCAACGCCATTATTAATTTCGGAAGAAGAGCGATAGGTGAAGTTCGCATTTACGGTACGTGAAATATTCTTTATTCTTAACTTGCACTTGCACATTCATTTTCCATTTAACCGAAGAATACGGTAGGCTTCTCCAAACATACTTCCACAAAATCACTGGCAATTCATTTTTATAACGATTGCCCCGTTCTCCATTAATTGAGACCATCACAAGATATTAAGTGATGCCATTCTTAACTTCTCCGTCCGGAGAGATTTTATGTGACAAAGAAAACGTCACCCTATCATAAAATGCAATTAAAGCATTTCCAGAAGACTGAGTTTAGTCCTCATCAGTCTCCTTCCTTCGAGCCAAACCATACCACTCAAACCTCATATTACAATAGGAGAAGAGTCCTAACTTACCCTTCTCATTCTTATGGAGGATTTCCATACAATCAGGGTCCACCAGACGGCCTACATTTTTCCGAATGGAACTCCAATTACGAAAGTAAACGAAGAGCCAAGACAATCTTCAACCATTTCTCCAATCATGATGATTCCTCCCGAGAGTGGAGAATTCCCCAACCATTAAACAATTATGGCAATGGTGATCGCCCGAGAGCTCACCAGCAATTTCTTCACTAGGCTCACCGACAAGTCAAGCCCCAAACTACAAGAACTATGTGAGGGAAAACGAGAGCCCTAGACGCTCTTCAATGAGGGAAATTTGAGAATCCTTGGGTCGAATTCGAAAACCACGACAACCATTATGTTTGAGAGAGCCAGTTCCAATTCTGAACTCCCCCCAACAAGAAAGAAGTCGATTTCCCTAGTGTTTCTCAACTTATATTTTCTCCTCCACCTCCTTCCTCCTTTAAAAAGTGCAGTGAAATTAATGACGACTCATCCTGCGAGTCTAGTGAAAAAGGCAAGATAATGTAATTATAGAAAAAATTAATGAAATTAGAAAGATATATAAACTAATTTTAGATATATCTAAAAATAAAAAGACAAAATACTGCATTTTTAAAATCAGGAACAATATATAAAAGTGACACCCTAAGAGATGATAAGAATTCTCAAGAACACACTCCTTTAGGTACACTAAATACATAAAGAATTTTGTTTCGGATAATGTGAATATCCGAGCGTTGTGGCAATGTTGACACATTCGGCATACTTATCTTAGCTGCAAACGACATTTAGCATGATACAAAGGGAACATGGCAAGTAACCATATTAAGAATTTGATACTACGGGTAAATAAGATAGTAGATAATCGGTGCAATGCACCCACATCTTATCGGACTGCTACAAGTTTGATAGTGTGGGCTATATAATCAGATTAGCCCTAAACACGGAAATTTAAAAAATGGGGGATGAAGAGGATTTTTAGCATTTTCAAGGGGTAAAGACAGAGGGGGTGTTAACACTAATCCTAACACTTGTTTTGATCAAAAAACATATGTATTTTAAATAATGTTTTTCCTACACCATTCCTCTCCACATTCTGTATTTTCCTACTTATGCTGACCTTCCTCCGCAACGTGATACCTCACATCCTAACCTACCCTAATCTATACTAACGTCCTACCTACTCCTACAATATTCCTAAATTTTAATTCGCTCTAACATTTTTTTCCTTACCAATATTTCAACCCTATACCTAACATCCTACCTTCTCCTAACCCTATGCGCCTAACACTCTAAATACTCCTACCACTAGTCCTAACACTACGTTTACCACTATAGCTACTCCTACCACTATGCCTAACACTATTTTATATATATATTTCCCTGAACACTATGCTAACTCTAGGCGTTACTTTACTAGACTTAACTAGCTTTCAATGTGTATACGCTAACGGCCTACCAATTTGTCAATATGCTTTACCTACGGTCTACTAGCTTCCAAATTCCTTTACCTACGCCTAACAATTTCCAAAATACTATAGCTATAGCCTAACGATTCTCAAAACTGCTATTACCTCGACCTAACATTTCCAACAAGCATTACCTAACGCCATAACAGCTTTTCACAAATAGGCTTTACCTACTCCTAACAGCTTCCAAAATGTTATACCTCCGCCTAACAATTTCCAAAGTCACTAATACCTAAGCCATTTTGTAAACCTGAGCCTACCCATGTGGGAAATAACTATGCCTAACCATTATACCTATATCTAACGCATTTCCCAACAGTATATGCCTAACCCTCAAGCCGTACGCCCTAACTTAGTAGGTTATACAGCTAATCCTAACAATCTACGCCTACTGCTGACCTATTAAATCTTTTTGATCCTATAAATATACCTAAGGAGCCTATGCACCCGGTTGCAGGGATACAGATTTAGCTCCGATCTCTTGCTATATGCAGATGCTACTAACTTTTTCGATCTTTATGTAGCTGTTCTTTACTACACACTCTACTTCGTGGTGACAGACAGCATGAATTTTGTGTGAGAGTGAGTTGATCGTGTGAGAGAGTGTGTGGCTACAGTGCAATGAAAGAACTAATCCAAAGTGATACGATTGATTTACTAACAGCATCCGCTAAACCAGTGTCAAGTGAGCGCACTCATTTCGAACTTGATAGCAAAAACGCATCCGCGAGTGTGGAACCGGAATCGGATGATAATATTCGTGCCAAATTAAAACATGCCCCAACTTCTGGTAACGACTTAAAAAACTCTCCATAAGATATCATTCCCATAATCCTCTCTTCCTACCTGCCTCCTCTACTACACTGCTACACTATTACTAGTCCTTCGTATCAAATTCCTTCACCTCTACTAATTCCCTCTCAAGAATATTACTTTATTCTTCCGCTTTACTAACTGATAGCAATCCTCATTAAATTAATGCCTACAAAGCAATCCGCTAGATAAGAGCCCAACCCGTATTTTTTAAAGAGCGAATATAAATTACAAACTATATATTAGAAGACAGAGAACTGATTTTAGATAGCGGTAGTAACAGTAGCCTCTGCAGGTACTCTTTCATTTGTGAAATTATTTTTAACATAGACATCCATAAAACCCACAGAATTACACTACGTTCATATCAGGGTTCAGATTTATCCAAATGGGTACAATAATTTTTGATTAACTTTCAGCAAACGCGGGAAAACATACCATAGATAACTTCTATAGTCATATGACAATCTTTGTGGACTTTAGGTACCTTCATTACTAAGGTACCAATTTGCAAAATAACCCAGAATAAACTTACACACACACAATAAATAGCAATCTGAAGTAACAACAAATAACCTTACTATCCCATACCACTTACCATTCAATACACCACCAAAAATAAATCCCCCAGCATACATGCTAAAACATTCAGAGGTAAACCATACAGAGATTATGCCCCTCTACTCCGAGCTCCTACTAATCCAGATAATTCTCTTTAATGATACTGATTAACATATTTATACTACTTTTAGAAAGGAAACACAGAAATAGCTCCTGATCTAATTACACTCTTTTTGTTTAAGTTCTTCCCCACGCTCATATTCTCCTCTGACAATTTTATTCTGTACCTCAGAGAACAATTATCCATCAGCAAGCTTTCTTTTTGCTGGTAGATTACTGGTCGGCCTCCGACGGCCAAGTTCTCCTGGACATAATAAATATGAGCGCGTCTTCCCAATTCCTTCCTCAAAATACCGTCCTAACCAGGGCTAATCCTATTATAGTTCTTGACGAACCCCTCCAAACGTCCAATGTTAATTTTGCAACTTCTTCCAAAGGCTTAACTCCAACTCAACTTAGAAATACTTTCAAAAAACTCGTCCAGGAACTTTCAAAAATAATGAAGATTGCTGTACCACATTACAAGATCCAGATCAGTTAGAAAAATTAATTGATCTGTTGATGACTTACAGAGATGATAGCCTGTGAAGATGATGCAAGTCCCATTTGTCCTTTAGCTAAAATTTTCCATACAACTTAAAGAAAAACCGCTCCAAATGTACTGACCGAACCAGCCGTTACCGCACTCCCATAAATACAGACCCAGATAGACGATTGGCGGTTCACAGTGCCCAGCAAAAACAGGTACTCCCTCCAATAGTACAGCCCATTCGAGCCCTCTGCTCGTCATTCCAAGAAAAAACTCCATCAACTCCAGAATTGTGGCCGATTACAGGCACATTAACGCACACACGGTGTTAGACCGCTTCCCCCTGCCTTGTATTGCTGACATCCTCTCTACGCTGGGAAAATCTAAAATTTTCAGCAGTCTCGATCTTCTCGACGCTTACCATTGTCTGAAAATCGAAGAAGAGACACAACCGCTACTCAACTTTTGCACTCCGCGAGGTTAGTATGCACCAACAAGACTCAATTTTGGTTTATCCAAAGCACCCCCAGTGTTCGCAAGGACAATGGAAATGGTGTTGTCTCACCTCCTAGGTGACGCATGCAGAGTCTTCTTGGACGATGTCTTAATACTGGGGAAAACATTAAAAGAACATTTCGGTAACTCTAGAAAGGTTTTCCAATCTCGCTTTAGAAAGAATAAGATGAAAATCAAACTTTGCTAAATGTAAGTTTCTCCGAAACAGCCTCCTTTTTCTAGGTTTTTAAAATTCCCAGACGGAATTCCCTGACCCCATAAAACTCAGACTCTTAACTAAATCTCCAAACCTCTAGCTTAACGTAAGCAGAAACCCAGATCTTTACGCTTGGTTTCCTGAACTATTTAACTCACACTTGAGTTAGACTCCTAACTCACTCCTTTGCTAAACTCCATTAACAAATTGCTACAAAGATGCAACCTTTTTCTGCGGGACCGCGAGCAACAAAGAGCTTTTCGTACCTTAAAAGATAAGTTGTTACTCCAACACCAATTAAGATTCCCTGATTACTCCAAGGAATTTTTAAATCAACACTGATGGCTCTAACCTAGGGCTCGGTGCTTGGCCTATACACCAATTAGCAAGAAATGGCCAGAGAAAAGCCCATTATTCTTCATACTCCAGAGCACTAAACAAAATCCGAGCTAAACTACAAACTAATACGAACCAAGAAGCATTGTCCATAGTCTTATGCTTTTGCAAAGTTCAAAAATACTGGTATCTCGGTTATCCGCGTTACAGAATTACTCACGCATAAAACCAACCATTGATCACCTCATGCGTGATAAACAACTTACAGGACGGTTTAGAAAGAGTGGAACTATTTATAGTCTAACTTTAATCCAGACAATTATTTAAACACAAGGCAAACTAAAATATAAACCCTGACCAAACAATCTCCTCCCTCTTTTCTTATCTTTTTACACAAATACACATACTCATAGCTACTGGACATATTCCCTTTGAACTAAAGAAAATTATTGTAAACTTGAACAAAAGACATGATACACGCCCTTAAAACCCTCTAGATGCGAATATAGCAAACCCATTCATCTACTCATAACAACCCTCTTTCCGACAAGACACTCGTGATGACACTACCCATGTCTTTAATCGGACACATTGCTTAGCAACACAGTCTGCGAGCAACGTTCTTTTCCAAGCTACCAGACACATTTAACTCCACTCCGTATCAATCCGAACACTACCCCATGCCCTCTCTAGCAGCGGGACACTGCGGAAACCAGAGAACCGAATTTAGAATTAGACGAAAATACATTATTCCCAAACTACATAACCACTTAACCAAAATGATTAATTGTACCTACATTGTGCCTTTCCTGCACACAAACAAATTAAAGGTAATACCTCCAGAAAAACGCCCCATAAAAAGCACTACCCCCCTTATGAACCTTTTTCCATAGCACTAGACATAGTAAGACCTTTACCACAATGCAAAATCTACACAAGATAAAAATATCCTTTGCAGTGAAAGACTCTCTTACTAGGTATGTTGAACTTGTCCCCTAAAACAACATACTACCAAAGACATGCAGCAGCTATCCTTAGAGAGGATAATGTCGCGTTCTCTCCAGAAGTAATTCTTCCGGCGATCGGCACCCGAGGCTGGACCAGCCCACTTTTTGAAAGAAATATGGCCCAATGCGTATAGCAGTTAACATAGTTGTGCGACACGGCCCGAGAGTAATTGTCTTGATTGAAATGAAGTAATCATAAGATAAGCAATATCTACGACACTTGTCAACGAGCCAATCTAACGACTGTGGTCAATACATCCCATGATTGCAAACGCCATAAAATTCAAAACTTACCATCCGCCATCGGTACTTCCCCACACCTCCTCCTCTACACTTACAATAAATGCGTTCCTTGGACCTATCCAACAGTATTCTCCCCTTTTATTCTCAACAACCCACCCCGAACATACATAAATGATTATGATTGATGAAATAGCCGAGCGAGCAACGTTTAATCTAGAGACAAGCTCGTATCTCTACTGG
>JABUQX010018414.1:0-49656 GCA_015478945.1 Trachelipus rathkii
TATATGAGTACAATTTAATTCACAACCTCAAAGAGTAACATCTGCACCGCATCCCTTTAAGATCCGCACAGCATAACGCATCCGCAAACAGGTCACTACATTAAACATCCGGCCATCACTAGTTCCACTGGTTTCTACCATAGCATAAAGAGGAATCGCATGTTATGAAAACCCAGGCTTTTTCCTTAAAAACTCATCCCCCATTTTCTGAGTTTAATCCCCTACTAATAGTTCCCTGTCTGAAGGATCGCAGCGCTGTCGCTATAGACGCAGTCAGGCACTACGAAACGATTAACAAATCGTTGGAACGAGAATAAATGATTAGATGACACTTTATCTATAAGGTCTAAATAAACGCACGATATATTAAGCACAGGTGTAAATAGTAATGAACATTTTTGGGCTAAGCCAGAGCTTGACTTGACCCCCATGTTGGTGTGTCAACACTACAGCCTTAAAAGCCTGAATAATTCCACTGGTCTTTGAATAATTGTTTGAAGCCGGGACGAAAAGCAAAATTATTGAACTTTTGCAGAGTATGATTCCGCAAACATTTGATGGAAGTGACTGATGTCAACCCGAAGCCTTGAGCCGAATATCGAAGAGTGCGTTCCATAAATGCTTACACTTATGGTGATCTCTTATATAACTTGGAGGTGCGATTTTTGACAGCTAAGATGGGATAATGAAATCAAATTGTAAATATTGCATCTGACAAACGACTTTGGCCTATGAAGATATTTCTCATACCAAGAAACAATTTCAGCATTATTTACCAAGTCCGGACTTGGCCTTGTGCAGAAGGGATAATTTTAATCTCTTTTAAAATGATTCTTTCGAGAACGACTTCTTCCTGCATTGTCTGCAACAAACAGACGACTTTCAAATCAACTATTTGTACACTCTTGACAGCTCCAAACAGTATATAAACAAACTACTCGATATAAGCTTGGTGCAATTTTGAATTTTGGACAAATTCTCACTACAGAGGTTCTTGGCCACTGAACAACCACAAAAACTGGAGATGTTGTTTCCAGTTGAATTGTGAATAGTAAATATTATTTTAATACGCCAACATTTTCCCTTTTAAGTCCGAAGACGTCTTCTTTTGACAAACTCTTGAACTGAAATACCGTTGTCAGAAAGTCGCTGAATATCTTCTTTCGACGTAGAAGAAATTTAGACTTAACGAATATTTCTCTTTTAGTGAAGAGCCTCATGTGCGAATATCTGGCACAAACGTCTTCACTGAAATTTGTTGAACTTTGGGAATAATATTTGGTCAATGAAGAGTTACTGCGAGTCCGCAGATAGTTCAATTCCTAGCTGACACCGACATCACTCAGCATGTGGTAAGCACTAATGCTAAACACAGACAATAACTCAAACAGGGAAGCGTTTCCATTTGCAGGAGCGATATTTCCCTTATTCGACCGCGAACAAAGAAATTTGGACTCTGCCGCAACGAGACATACACAAGAATCCATATGCAAAGGCTTGCATACAATATATTACCACATAATCAAAGTCACTGACTAAAAGAAGACTAAAGAGCCTCCCCCTTCATAAAAAAAAAAAAAAAAAAAAGAGAGTTAAATTCCTTGCTCAACTTCTCCCAAGAATTTTGATTTCGGGAGCGATATACCTCGCCCACCCTGTCCACATTCAAAAATTTTCCTTCAAAGAAGGACGGCCACTTAAGAACGGTGACTGGGAGTAAAGACATAGGGATCGAAACTTTTTGAGATCTCCGACAGGCAAGCTGTCTCTTGGTAAGACATTTATGAAAAGTCAACACGATCCAAACTATCTTGAACGGTATAATAGCAAATCACCTAAAACTCTTTCTTCATTCAACTTGATAGTTGCAAGTTTTGCCCTCCTCCTGTACATATTTCTTTGAGTCGGACAGTTTGCAGTTTCCCGGCACACAAGTGAAGCTCTCCTCACCATAACTGAGGTATCCTTTGAAAAATATCTGTAAGTTCGTTGATAGACGAAGAAGTGTACAAAAAATTAATTATAAACGTACAGATTATTTTGAAAAAGAGATGTAGCGAGATCTCGGAGGTAATTTGTGGCATGACAGTATCAGCCCCTAGAACGCTAGGGCTCACCCAACCCCGAAGATGATGGAAGCGGGTGAATGAGTAACTCCCATCAGCCTCCCAGAAAAGCGCAGAAGCATTTCTGTCCATCTCTAAACATTGAGAGGCCTTCGAAATATCCCAGCAAGAACGATATTTGTTCTGAGGACAGTAAAAATTAAATAAGAACGATAAATTACCCCTGGATACGATGCCTGATTAAATGAAGGACTACAACCTATTTTCAGGCTGCAGTTAAAGACGGGACAAATTTTTGTCGTCACTTGAAAGGCCTGCTTGATTATAGGTTGGGGTATCCAGATGAATTTATGATAATCTTTCGGATGAATCTCCACAGCCTCCACAATACAGTTCTCTAGCTATTCTTGAATATTTCCCCATATTATCAAGCAAGCCTTGCAGCAGTCAACTCTTCACAATATGACCATCGTATCAATACGTACCAAGAGCCAACTCTATGATTCTGCATGGCACCTGATCAAACCTCAATATTTGAAACCATGGAATTTCACGTGGTACTTCCGTCCTCGGAATTCTATCCTTATTAAATTATTCTCAATGGGAGACCCTGGTCCTGCTTCTCATCTGATCACCGCAGAGACTAATTTATAGAGGTTCTCCCACAGAGCAAGTTCAAAACAGAACTCATGGTGGTCTGTTAAAAGCGGGTCGATAGTACGAAGGGTACCTTGTAGTGGTTTCCTACAAGATGATTACATGTTCCGGACGTCCTGCCAATCTTTGAAATGCGTTTATGAGCTTTACAACGCAATAGCTCATAACAGAGATTTTACAATCACTGATATTCTGTTAGCAACCTTTCAAACAAACAAAGTAACAGCAGCTAATGAATCATGCGATGATTTATGTGCCAACAACTTACATTCGAAACAATGAATTAGATAAATTCTCTTAAATCTTCACACCCCTTTACTGCGTTCGGTTTCGTCTTCTGACGACGAATTTCAAACTATCCTCTTTAGAGCAAGCGTTAAAAGCTGACGATTTCAGCGATTCATGCTCAAAGAGCACGATACGCGCAATTCTTGTTTGGGCCGATTTATTTTCCCCCTCCCTTCTCCATATACTTGATATTTACCTAATGGCTTAAGATAACATTAACAGAGGAATATTCATCCGGTGTATTAATTTGAGCTCACAGCGAATAAGCCAGTTGGAAGATTGTCACGATTTAATGATCATGAGCTTACAGCAGCGAGCATCTCAAGAAATCGAGCCAAACTCCTTGAGCTCATAATAGAGCCTACGCTCTTGCAGGAATATTGAATATCAGAATATTCTAACACTATGCGCCAAATCGGTTTATGAAACAGAACTCAATAGCTATATGATCGTCTCCTAACGTACAGCTCTTTAATATTCGAAAGCGATCTCCAAATTGGAGTCGACATAGTTAAATGCTCAGATCATCTTGAAGCGCATATCCTTATAACATGATTCAAATACGGATTCTGCAGCGCCTACAAATGTTTTTCTGGCCCCATAAAACAATTCTAAAGGACAAGGAACGAGCGGAAAAAATGCCGGTCCCCCTCACCCTTGAACTCTTGAACTTTATTGCAGGAATTTTTACTTCCTGTTTAGATGCATGAATATTTTGATTATATTCTGCACTCTTAGCTGAATATTCCCGTCTCATGAGAGGACTTCTGAAGCAGAAGCATGCGCATACGGAAAGGATGGTGAACTAAAACGCGAGTGTCATACGCCAGTTAATTTTCCATCTGAGTATGCGTACTGTGCCGATCTCGATTATTTCTTACTAAATAACGATCATAAGCTGCAAGATTAATGGATATTTTCGATAGACCTAGGTCCTCATGTCGCCACCAGTACAGCTTAAACTATTCCTTCCAATTTTGAAGATTACAGTTTCCTCAGATTTGAGGAAACGAATTTGATTCATCTTCTGCTTTTTGTGGCAGACACACGAAGCTGCGAATAAACCTAAAATCGATTGTAAATCGAATCAAAACTCCAGTCTCACCAACAGTTAATCCATTTACACAATAGAAACCAAGAACTCCTAGCCCCATCTGACATCACTCAGAGGAAGCATCAGATATATATTAGACCCTTCAGACATCATCAGAATGAAGAGCTCTCAATTTTCTGGCCAACCATAATAACGCTATAACACTATACGACTATCTCTAGGCCACCCAATTCCTTCAAAAACGCACTCCTCGTGGACCGCTATCTGCGGACACTACTACAGAAGACATTAAAAAACCACGCATATCAAACCGAAAATAAACGCTATCAACTAGAATCCCTTATTACCAATAGACAGACACTCCTATAAGCACAGATGATACCTCTCTACCGTAGCGTGCCCAAGACTAATACTAAAAACCTAGATGTCACTAGATAATATAAAAAAAAACGCGATAAACAAACCAACCTTACTATATCAAGCACAATACGTATAACAAACATATATATATCACGCATGAAAATCAACAAATTCGAAAGAAAGGTTTATGGAAATATATATGACGACTAAAAAACATCACTCTACATATTAAGACACAAGCAAACTATCGCAGAGGCATACCGGAAATGAGTAACATACATAGCGCACGCCCACTACTAAGAGCTACATTCTAAACCGGGGCAAGATATGCATATCCAGAACTTCGTTGAAATATTTAGTGCGGAATAACTCAAACTATAACATACAATAGTCTAAATCATTCTAAATATCAGTTCTCTGTTGACCTAACTATTAAAGAGTTATATAAGGTATACTTATAAATAACTAAATTCAAAACATAATCTGAACCAGACGAGTTAGATGGAAATGGACACTAATCAGGCAAGTATAAATGATCGTATGCAATAACATTGCTAAAAAGATTACATCAAACCGCAAAAAAATACTAAGACTATCTCCACTCACCATACACACAACAAAATAACTACTCACATACTAATAAACTCGTTGACTCCGACAAATCCGCAACTAACATAATATCTATATAAATAACCGTTAAATATATCATGTATATATTATAAATTCGAGTATTCTCCATAACATATATACGCAGTACACCGACAACAGATTATTTATGAAACAGAATCTGAGACGATATACAGGTTATTAGACCTATACTATGTCATAATCAGGATAGCTATCTAGCAATATATAACTTACTACTAATATATAATATATAACGTAACTATAAATATATAATAATAATATATGGCTTCTCAGAATATATAAATCATAGATATACTTAATCATACATTATTAAAAATTAATACTCAAGTTACTTTATACAACTTTAGGAGACACAACAAAAGAGGAGATATACGGATAACGAATCACATAACATAAAATAGGCTAATCTTCAATCTCTCATAGATATACTATTACCGATAGATTTAAATATAAAGGCATCACAAGTACAATTCGCTAATGGATATAACATACTGAAATGCGACAAAAATATTAGCGGCCAAATCAAATCGTACTAATATATCATACAAATAAAACCTACGTTATATTCTAGAAAAGCACATTCTATCAGAACACCCGTAAGAGAAGAACATAGTATATATAGCACAACATACAACAAGCCCGCCAAATAGATAGATCAAAAAACGTCACAGTATAAGAATAATACGCAGACTAGTAAAATCAAATACTTGTGGCCACTCTATAGCGTCACATAAACGCATATCGAAATACAGCATCAACTGACGACTAATACTGCGATACGAATACGATAACCTATATGGACAAGAGCTAAATCATAAATCAATTTAACGTGAACATCTCCGCGTATGTCTAAGGCAATTAACGAAAGCTACCGAATACGTAATACATCATTAATTAACTTGGGCATAGATAAAGCAAATAACCGCCGCGCAGAGAACTATAACGAGGTTAAACAACTCATAAAATATAATACTAAAAGCAATGTATGCTAATAGTCTGACTCGATAATTAACCCAAGGACTGTATCGCTGGACCAACCCGTAAACCCTTAAATCAAATTTCAATCAATCAATAAATAATACTATACTTGTATTTCTTTTTAATAAGTGATTCGTCTACGCTATACATACAAGATATACCAACAACGATACAGAAACAAGATCATCTTGTACCTTAAATGATATACATCATTGTATACGCAATTCCTTAATATCATAACTCAAAAAACTGAACAGAATAAGGCACGCTACTCTTCAATTCCATATCCGTAAACTAATATAATTTTACTCTGTCTATATTTCTTTATTACAAACTAAAGAAAACCCACACGGTAAACACAACGGGCAAGAGGGGATGAAATATGTCATCGTACACATCACAAGCTGAGACGAGGACGCTACGGCACACTTTACCTGACACCTACCCGGCTTTCAATTAATCCCTCATCACGGCGTCTGTGTGATTACCAGTGGCTTACAGTAATCTCACGATTCGCTCTCTCCCGACCTATCGTATAAGAAATCACCCACTCCAATGTCGCACACCAGGTCCGCTCGCGCAGCGGTCAGGTTTACATATAATAAACAGAGCTAAGAAGAGGATTAAGTGAGGTGTCATATCAAAAATTACATCACCTGATTACCCCAAAATTTTAGCACATTCCGAATTAATTCTATCATTTACTAGGCCTAACATCGTCGCCTCGTTCGCTCCACGCATACACCTTTAGATGATCAATTTTTCAACCCAACATATCTAACAAAAATGGATGTTGTGGTAAAAACATTAGTATCAAAGAAGAGACGAATCCACTGAACCATTGCTTAAAATAATTTCTCATATACACTAAACGATCGAATCTGGGAAAGCACATCTAACAAGATATATGGCGTCACAAGTACAAATACGTGATAGAATATCTACACGAGACCGTCAACGAGCACGATAAAACACAAAAAAAAATCAAACTAGACCATTGCCTAAAACAAAAAGGCATATCTAATAATATATATATATAATATATAAATATTATAATATATAATATATAATAAAATATATATATATAATATATACTATATACTGTATACTGGCTAAGGTTTACATTGTGCCTGCCCGTTCTCGATAGATACAAATCGATATCGTTCATCCCTCTAAAAGCACACAATCCAATCTCAAAAACTACAACAGCAACCGGGAAAAGGAATACATTCGAACTGTCTAATTTAGAGAGGAAAATGTAAACAAAAAAAAAAAATCATATCTTAAAAAATACAATAGCTACAGGGAAGGAAACATTTTTGGAATCTGGTAAAATTTTAGTTAGGAATAGTGTATAAAAAATAAATAAAAAAAATTATTGAATAATTATATAATAGAAAGCTATCTAAAAGACCTTTATACGTTACTCGTGTAAAATAAATATACTTCTATTTTTTTTAAGCTAAAAAGACCCCAGGCTAGTTACGCACCTGATGATGAAGTGCGAGTTCCTCTCGCCTTCCGGGAACTACGGGTAGGACTAATTCCCCCCTCCGGGAGCTCCTCCGGAACCCCCCGTTTCTTTCTGTATTTGGTGTCGCGGGGTTCCCCGCCCCCCTACGGGTATGGAAAAAACGTCCCACCTGTGTTCCCCATCGGCTCGAGCCCATCTACATTGCCTACATACAATAACCTTACAAATAATATAAATAAGATACTCATGTCCACCGCAGGCCTCGAGCTCCCACCTTAAAAAAAAGCCCATTTTTGTTTAATTTTTTTTCATAATCTTTTTTTTTACATTTCCTAACTAATAACATTTACAAGATTCAAAACATGTATTCCTTTCCCTATACTATGTAGATGAACATTTCTTTTGTTATTTTTTTTTTTTTTCACATTCCGGTAATAAGATTTTACCAGGATTCCGACAATATATTCCTTTTCCCTGTAAGTATTTAGTTTGAGATAGCTATGGATGTGTCTCTCTAGTGGCTGCCCATCCGATATCATCCCATATATAAATTAATTATAATATATATATATTATATATATATATATTATATATATATATATTAATATAAATATATATATAATATTATAATATAATATTATAATTACAGTGCTGCTCGTCTTAATTGGCTATATCGGCCTGCACCCTCCAAATAAAATGCCAAGATAGGTGTTTGATAGAAAAGGATCGTTGTCAAAGAGGATGGTCGGGTAGGGTGCGATCCCGCTGGCGCTAGGAAAATAGTAATCGAGATAAGAAAATAAAAAGGAATCATTTTTCATCTGCAAATTTGGCGTACGATATGTAGTCCAATCTATTCAGTTAAATAAAATTGGCTCAATTTTGCGCCCTTTCCAGCGTTTAGAAGTTCTTAAAAATAAGAAAATAAAGAATTCAAAATTCTAATAGTACTTTTTATAATGTTGCCAGTTTTGCTTCTATTATTCAATAGCAACTGGAAGTTTCTCATATAAAATTAAGGTTCCAATTTACAGATTGCAGATTTTGTCCATGTTAATTATCCTTCTTTTACCTTAATTAGAAGAGTCAGAACACTAAGTCAGTATATTGCGCATTACTACCGGGGAGAGCTGTGTTTTTTTTTTTGTTGCGAAAATAAACAGTGAAAATAAATAATCAAAAATAATTACCCGTGTGATTATATAATATAATAATATAATAAAATATATTAATGATATATATATATATATATATATATATATATATATAATAAAATATATATAATAATATATTATATTATATGATATATATATATAATATTATATATATATATAATATAATATAATATATTATATATATAATAATATAAGAGAAGAGAGAATGTTGGAGCGAGAGAGAGGAGAAGAGAGAGATGAAAGAGAGAGAGAGAGAGAGAGAGAGGAGGAGAGAGAGAGACAAATCTTAGCCATTAAGCAGGCAAGACGTTCGTATTTGCTTCTAAATTTGACACCTCTACAAAACAATATTATTTTTAGGCTTTTGCTTTTCCGAATGTGTTCGATGCATGCAATCGAATTAAAACATAAAAAATTAATTTATGCACACATTACACATAATATACAATACTGTAATAGTCCGTTGAGATAATCCTATCAGAATATGATATCTTCTGAAAAGATAATTCATATTATAATATTCCATCTAGAGAAGTTAAAAGTCTTTCTTTTAATTGCAGAACCGTCGTCGAATGCATGCAATTTCGATATTAAAAAAAAAAACAAAAATTTGTAATATTTGTGCAAGATTTAAAAATAAATATAAAAAATCTTTTTCACTAATTGTCTTATAAATTTTTATATTCTATATATATATATATATAAATATATTATATATTATATATAATATATATATATAAATAAATATATATATATATATATATATATATACTGTATATTATCTCCTCGACCTTGAAGAAGTAATAAAAACTCTTCTAACGTATTAATGGCAACGAGAGCTACATTAGCAAACACTTCTATAGAAAACGTAATGTCTTAAAATTAGCCAAGTACTTACATAAGAAGCTATTCTTACTGCTTCTACATTAAAAGTCGAAGAGCTATAATCTTAAATTCTTAAATAAGAATACTCAAAAATAATAAGGTACTGATATATAATATAATATATATATAAAATATATATATATATATTATATATAATATATAATATATATATATATTATATATAATATATATATATTTATATATATAGACTTGCACCACTCCATGCCAAGTTTCATGAGCTCCCCACTGGTAATATATTAATATATATATAATAATATATATATAATATATATTAATTAATAATATATGTATATAAAATATATAATAATACTATATATATATATAATATATATATACTAATATAATATATACTATCATATATATATATAAAACATATACTCAAGAATAATCAATTTATATTTTTCATAAATTAAATTAATTTCGAATGAAGTTAACTGGTTCACGTGCATGTTAAGATTACCTTTGAAATTAAATTTATTATTAAATTAATCAATACAATGCTATTGGGACTGTTGGCAATTACATGCTACAACCAGTATCTCATTCCTCAGTACATGCAATTAAATTTAGAGGAACTGCCATAGCAATCGTAACATCAATGCCTATCACTTTCAAAGTTCGGTCATCCATTTAGAAGAAAATTAGATTTCTTTTATAATATGCAATTATACGTAATGCTCAATTATTAACGCATATTTATGGAAATGAAAAAGTTTCGAAAGTTAATATATTAATCCATATCCAATATATATATATATATAAATATATAATATATATATATAATATATATTATAATTATTATTATATATATATATATTCTAAATATAATTTATGTAATAAATATATAATATAATATAATATATAATATATTGAAAATGTAGAACGTGTGTCGCACACAAAACGATACTAATCATTGGGAAAACGATCTAATCATTTTGGAAATATACGAACATTTTTGAAAAAAAAATTTAACAAATTAATGAATTTAAAAAAGAAATGATATATATTTTTTTCCACTTTCATACTACAGAGAAAGCGGGACAAAGATATAGGCCTATCGGAATTATTCCTTTTAAATTGACCTCTAGTACTAAGAGTTTGTAAAGGCATAATTATAAATGTAGGTAAGCCATAGAATATATCAGAGATGAATTTAAATATAAGCATGTTTTGCAAGTATAACCTAATTATAAAGTCATGAAAATTGCTGAACATAGTAAAATAAATGTTAGTAGAATAATCCGAAAAATGAGAAACTTTCCTCTCAGGTGCCCGTCAATAAATGTGCACTAAAATCACATATAGAAAACACGGTTCTCCTGAGAATTTTGCTACATAATCGCGCAAAACTGCAACTGGGAATATGAAGAGGTTATGTGCGTACTAACTCATCGGTCGCTACGGAGCGTACTAAGAGTAGGAGAAAGCTGGGATATCGACATGCTCTGGAAAAGTTTATCTTATTACAATTGTTAAGGAATGTTTTAACTCAATAAAGAGCATTGCTTGAAGTTTAACGTCAACAACAAGCTGTACTCACATGCTACTATCAGCGTTCTAGAGGCGGGAGATTTCAATTTTGAATGCATATGGCAAAAATTTTTAAAAAATGAATAATTTACCTCCTTCGATACTTGTATACTTTATACTAAAGGAATCCGTACGGGTTAAATCGCAAAGCGATATCAGAGTCGTGGTCTCTCCGTCGCCTCCGCCCGGTAGATGAAAACGAGCAACGCGGGGGGGGATTTGTCCTCTGTCCCGGTCGCTCGACGCCCCATAATGGGGAATTTTTTTTTAAAATATTTCCGACGTAATAAATGCAAAAAAAAAAAAAAAAAAATAAAAACAAAAAAAAAAAAAAGATTATATAAACACTTTTTTTTTTCCGGGCTGATCCAAAGATATAATTTTACTGTGAGGGCTGCGTTCTCCATTAAGAGTGAATGTTCACTTTAGACACACTGACTCATATATATATATATTATATATATTATATATATTATATATTATATTATATAAATAATAATATATATATATATATATATATAATATATATATATATATATATATTAAATAAATATATAATAATATATATATATCATATATATATATACTATTATATATATCATATATATTATATATATATTATATTGAATGCTGCATTTTTTCAAAATATATTCTTCCTCTTTTTCTGTTTATTACAAAAATAAAAAAAGATAAAAAATTAATCACAATGACAGTGAACACTAAGATAACTTTCGTGTTGTGGCGAACATAGTTTCTAGAACTTCAACCTATATTATATATATATTATAATAATATATTATATATAAGTATATATATATATATATATATATATATATAATAATATATAATATATATAATATATATATAATAATAATATAAATTTATATATATATATATATTATATATATCATATATATAGGTTCTAACTTGATTTTTGACATGTTGCCAGATTGAAATAAAATTATATAAAATAAAAGAAATTATTAATGAAGTAATAAATAAAATAGCATCTAAACTGTGGTGTTCAAAAAAAAGTTTTCCAAAACTTCACTTTTTTTTTTTTCCTCTTTATTCTATTTTAAGAAGCAAAAAACTAGTCGCTTAATTAGTTACTAATTCTTTTAGTGTTTGTGTCTGTTAATCGTATTAAAGTTCTCTTGTTAATTTTGGTTTGTAATAAAAAACATGGAATATAATTTTTTTCGTTAATAAAATATTTAAAAATGAAATGGAGCAAGTACGTATTTTTTCAACAACTACAGAATCTCTATCAACAAAATATGTAACAAGTCACCACAGTTTCGTTATAATTATTGCTTAAGACTTTAATATCATTTTCTGTTTTAATAAATATTATTATTCAATATTTTTTTATTAATTTTAAATTTATTATATGTATTAGATATTATTATTAATTTTATTATTATTTATTATTATTATTATATTATTATTATTATTATCTACTTAAATCTATTACATCTATTTATTATATTGTGGAACTAGCCGTTCCACGAGCCACAATTCATATCCTCAAAAACTACACAGCTACCGGGAAAAAGGAATATTGCTGAAATCCTGGCAAAATTTACCGAGGAAAACTGTAAAAAAAAAAAAAAAAAAAAAAAAAAAAAAAAAAAATCTCGAAAAACTAAACGCGGGAGGGAACATAAATCATTATTTGGAATCCTTGTAACATTTTGGTTAGGCAAATTTAAAAACAAAACAAAAAAAAATTAAACTAAAAATTGCATATTTTTTGGGGGGATGCGGACATAGTAATATTATATATACATATAGTTATCGCATCGTTTATTTTTCGTACCGCGATTGTGGTGATAATAGCAGAAATTGTTAGTATGGGGTTTATATTATAGTATATATATCGATATAACTATAATATATTTAGTTTCGACAAGGTTTTACACGCAATTGGGGCTTCGACCGACGGAACACAGGGGGGACGTTTTTCCATACCCGTAGGAGGGGCGGAGGAACCTCACCGCGACACCAAATACCAAAGAGCGGGTTCCGGAGACCCTCCCCGGAGGGGGAATAGTCCTACCCCGTAGTTCCCGGAAGGCCGAGAGCCCCGACTCCTGCCATCCGTGCGTATACCCTTGGTATTCTTTAGTTAAAAAACAAGCAAAATTTAATAGAAAGACTATTTATTTTAACGAGTAACCAATAAAAGTCTCTAAATTGGCTCTCTAATTCATCATTATATAATATTAACGATAATTCTTTTTATTTTTTATTTTTTACATTTTCCGTACTAGATATATTTTTAACCAGGATTTCAAAAATGTATCCTTTTCGCTGTAGCAATTTTAGTTTTGAGATATATTTTTTTTTTTTTTTTTTTTTTTTTTTTTTTTTTTTTTACATTTTCCTCACTAAAATGGTGACCAGCATTCCCAACAATGTATATCTTTCCCGGAAGTGTTATAAAGTTTTGAATATGGACTGTGCTTCTTCTAGAGGCTGAACCTTATTATATATATATTATATATCATATATAAGTATATTATAATAAATATATATGATATATATAATATAATTAAATATATAATATATATATATAATATATAATAATTATATAGTATATATATAATATATCATAATATATATAATATATAAATATAACACCATCAAATTAAAAAATAGAGATTGGGAAGCTCAAATATTTTTCATAAGGATACTTTTATATAATTTGTTTAAATAAACTCAAAAACG
Organism: Trachelipus rathkii; assembly: GCA_015478945.1. NCBI lineage: Eukaryota > Metazoa > Arthropoda > Malacostraca > Isopoda > Trachelipodidae > Trachelipus > Trachelipus rathkii. The sequence continues at coordinate 13,870 of JABUQX010018414.1, forward strand.
AATATTTTTCCAAACTTGTAATAAGGATTCTTGTTTGATTGAATGTTTTCATAACTAGTATTTTTATTATCTTCAGGATATTTCATTGTGAAGGGGTAATATGGGCAATGTCCAAATGATATGAAATTTTATAAATTACTGTAATTCCATACATTTCCCTATATATGCTGTTAATCTATAAACATTCTATTACTCTCAACAGTGTTCAACTATGACTCAAATCTTTCAAAATTCCTATTCACCAAAAATAACATGTAAATAAAAACACTAAGTAATATCCTCACGCATACATAGAGAGCAATTATCATATATATAAAATAAAAATGATCCTGCTTGCTTATTAGTATACTGTATATTAAAAGTATATTTCCTTTGAAAAAAAGGGTTCCAATACCAATGCCATGCCAAGGATATAAATTCTAATGGTTATACCACATAATCACAATTTATAAAAATTGAGAGAGTAATTATTACTAAATAATATGTATTAAAAAACTACCAAGAACTAGATAAATAAGATCCATATTAAATTCAAACTATAATATACTATATCAATACAATTCTATTTCTTCAACGGTAATATCAAACTTAACAATAATCAATCAAAAGCCTTATCAAACATTCCACTCACTACAATCTTATATTTAACGAACACGGGTTAACCTAACCTCATTCATATATATTAATATACTATAGATATAACATACTACTTTTAGATATAATATGAGATAGGTACTTTGATAAAAAATAGTATACTATATCTCAATGTAGAAATTATGCGAATATACTAACTAACAGGTTTAATTTTCTTAATTTACTTATATAACTACTAATACTAATAATTATTATACTTTATTATGCTCATTTCTCACTGCTTATCTCAACTGAATACGACTCTAATTTAGTTATATGTAGGTCACATCCACTTGGTATAAAACGACTGTTACTATCGATAACAGTCATATATCAGATATATATCCGATTTTAAAAAAAAACTTAAATATCGATAGTGAGAAGAAACTAAGTATACCATCCTTTTTCGATTACCCATATCCAACCATTATATATCATATCAAAATACGAGCTATACCAGTACAATTACACTGAATAGTAATGTGAATATTACCTAACCTTATACTTATATATATATTAATCACTATATAATATTCACATCTAATTAAACACCATTCAGTATAGTTTAATCTTCCAAAAATCTCACTCTCAACTCTCTACTTACCACATGCATCTCAAGAGCATAGACCATTAATGCGAACTATCCTCATATATAAATATATTTATATAACAATACTCAATTCATTCATTTTCACTTTCTTATAAATTCTTATAATTTATTACCTATTTAAAGTAATATTTACTTATACAACTTCACACTATATCCCAACTCAAACAATTGTTAACTTTACACCATAGCTAACTTAATATTTTTTATTTGTCAGAACATTTGCTCGGGAAAGTAGCTATGTCGACTCATGCGCGAAGCAATCAAAACGCCCGTCACCCCTCTCCCCGTGAGCATCTCGAATCTCTCAATTCCTCTCCACTACCCTGCTTGTACAGACATTTCTAAACCTCTATTAAATAGCACACCAACTATAGTCAACTTCAGTATCACTCACCAAATAAAATACTGCGTCCAGTCAACATTTTATCATCTTCCTGTATAATCAGTCAGAGCTATATTGCAAAATCTCAAAATCTTGGCTCAACTATAGCTTGATATCTCTAACAAATATAACATTCCAATCACAGAATTTACTACCTAATTCTCTCTTCTACTCACATCACCTTCACACCCAGTATAACTAATTTTAATTCCCCTTGCCTATCACTATATAACTTTATAAAACATAACCGAGCTAACCTATACACACTCCCTATATCTCTCCTCCTTTCATCTAACTCTACACCTGTATATAATTCCCTAATCTAACAATTAAATTTAAATAACATTTACCATGTATCCTATGTACACGCATATTCCATTAAATCACACAAGTTCTAATCGTATCACTCAATGATAGGTAGATAATACACGTTAAAACAATAGTTAACCATGTACAGCAATTAAATTTAAAGTCTTTAAATATCTTATATTGACTATCTAGAAATCGACGCTGCCCGAATTTGCGCATTTTTGAAGGCTAGAGAATACATTATTACACGTAATAGATAACTTTTTTAATTCGAGTTCAAACGATCAACGATTCCTCATATACCAACTGAGAAACAGTAATCCAAACACGTATACACTATACCTTTTTTTTTGAGATACTTCAAGAATAGTGTTATTATTGAGTGAATATTTTCTATTTCTAATCATTGAATAATTGGTTTCAAAGACATTGGTCACTAATATATACTTTACTGATATATTATTCTGGCACTTATTTCATAAAATTTGAAATATGAAGTTTCCTAAATAGTATTTGAGAATAACTATGATTATTATAATAGTGAGCTAATGGTTGAAATGGTTCCATTATTATCATAGAAATTGCGAGAATATTTTTTTAATATTTTTTAATGACTGTGCCAAGTTTATTATGGCAAATTTTGATTAATTTTATTCGATATGGCTGAGAGAAAAATTTAAAAAATTGATTTTTTTTTTTGTGATTAACTATTTTTATTAGTAATTAAGTAAATATAGCAGTTATTAAATATTGTCTGAATTTAAGTTCTTATTTTTAATTTATAAACGAATTTTATTATATCATATTTTTCTTATACGTAATGCAATTGGTCAATACTTAGAGGTGAACAATATAAATAAAATCGGTTATTGTACCTGAGGCCATAGAGCCTATAAAGCATATGGGTATTAACAAAAAATTCCTATAATAAATAACAAGATGAATAATAAGTTAATTAATTGACTTTTATATTTATATTTAATTGAAATTAACACAAAAAATTAAATATATTATTTAAAAATTATTTAATAATAAAATTAATATAAATAAATATAATATAAAAAAATAATAAGATTAATATAATATATAATAAATATATTAATATATATATATAAATAATATATATATTATAATATAATATATATAATATATTAATTAACTATAATGGTAACAATATTATCACCATCATATATATATATATATTAAGAATAAACTTCTATAAACTAAATATCCAAAATATATAAATGTTCCAATTATATAATATAAACAAACAAATTATAAAAATAAGTATAAATATCTAACATAGCATATATACAAAAAACGCAATTATTATTATTATATACATAAATTTTATATATAACTTGATACAAGAATATAATAATTATAAACCATATGCTCATAATATATATATATAATTTTTATACATATATATATTATATCATATAATAATTTATATTATACATAATATACTATATATAATATAATGATAGTATATATTATTTAATTTGTTTAGTGATTAAATACTTATATATTATTTTGTTTCTATTTTCAAAAATTTTTATAGTTATTTTATTATTTAAATTATTTTAGTACTTTTTTTTATATATATATATAAAAAATACAACTTATTAATTAACTTTAATAATTTTAATTTTATTTTTTCAATCAATCTTGTTTATTTTAATTTAAATAATATATTTTTTTAAGATTTTTATTAATTTATTATTTATTATTTTGATTAAGTATAATAAATATCAAATACAAATTTTTAATTTATATATATAATAATAATAAAACATTTGTTAATTAGGTTTAAGTATTTACTATAAGTAAAATTTAATAATAATAATGAATATTTTTATATATTTATATTTCTCAGTCATTGAGCATATAGTTTTAAAAATATATATATATAACAAAAAAAAATTATTAATTTGATATCAATTTTAGAAACACATCAATATATATATATATAATATTATAATATAATATATATGTATATACTTATATAAATAAAGTAGTATTATTAATGTATTAAATATATATCATACGTATATATAATTATATATATATATTATTCTAAAGCAGTAAATCATGAATAACAATGTCAAAACTACAAAAAGCCTTTACTATATTATCTATATTGATAATATCTAATGAATCTATTGATCTAAACTTTTATCTATTTGAATTCAAAATTGCAAATAATATACACATTATATACATAGTATTTATAATAATATAATAAATAACATAATAGAAACACATATTATATACTTTTTTTCATGTTTAACTCATTAAATTGGTATTTGTTTTGGACTAACCCTAAAACGCTTGTTAATTACGATGTGTATTCAGGCTAAGACTTTCCTTGACCAGTAATTGTGTCTTGACGCTTTTATAATTACTTTTCCTATATACAGTATATATATAATTTATATATATATATATATATAATAATATCATTATATACTTATATTAATTAGCATATAATAAATAATTATATATATATATACACTACTTATAATATATATATATATATATACTGATAGTAAATATATACTCATAAGTACATATATAGTTATATCACTACACATATTACACTGATTATTTATTATTATACCTTGATGACTACTTGTATATATATATATATTATCTATACGATACATTAAGTTACACAAAGTTACATCAAAATGAGATGTTACGGGTAGTTAACATAGAAGGTAACGAGGATTGCAGTCTGTACACGTAGTTTAACTCTTCTAGGTTTGGTGTAAGTTTGCAGTGGGATGTCTTATAAGAGTTATGATCAATTAGATACGTTTTACCTAACGCCCTAAAAACTACTTGTCGCAATTACGATGTGCTCTGCAAGACAAGTAAGTATTCAGGGTCAGACTTACCCTAAAACTCTTGTCAATAGGTATGCGAGTACGTCGCAAGTGATGTGAGTTATCGAGGACACAGTATTACGGTATAGTATCTCTGATTGATTGGGGAGCTGATCAGCGATTATTAATCAGCATCTATCGCGAAGGGAAGACTTATTAAGTATGTTTTTATCGTTATGTCTATATTTAAAATTATAATTATGCTTTTGATGAATTATGTCGCTACAGCAGCAGAATGGTTCAAAGGACGTAAAAAGCGAACGTGCGCTTTCACGGTTTTGAGTGTGCTATATTTGAAGATTTCTTAAGTAATTACTATTTGATATATTTAGTGTATCCTCATTTATGTACTAGTTTTTCACGTATACAATGTACCAAATACGAAGTAGTATATTATAATTTTAAGTTATATTTACATAAGTTTAATACAGGTATAACCTAATTTATAGGTAATATAATAGTATGTGTATGTTCATATGTTAATTGTATATCTATTATGATGATAAGCTTAAAAAGGTTCTGGTTAAAGGATAGTTTATAATATTTGAGGAAATTAATATATTAAGTGGATAAACATGATTACTTTATTACTTAAAATAATGATATAATGTAGAATTTCAGAATATATTATAATATATATAATAGTAATATAAATTATATTATTATAGTAATAAGTTTAAATTACACTAAGATATTGATTTAATATATTTATTAGTTTTATTACAGGTGTTAAATATATAGTACATGTATTTAAGCTTTTTATGCAGTGTATATATATATTTAAGATAACAATGAAAAATAAATTATACTAAATAAATAATTATGATATGTTTTATATAATGTATAGATTATTTAGTGTTACTGACACGACGATTGAAGAGCTCGTAGTATAGTGACTTACATAATTTAATTTCAACATAATATAATATCATATATCATAATATTATATTTTTGAATAATTTATACATTCATTATATCATATTATTTAATGTCTTTTAAGTTCTATTTAGTTAGATGATATTTATAAATAACGATGGTACAAAATTTTTAGATAAGAGAACAATTGAAAAGTATAGTAGAGGAGAGAAAGTTGAGGTAAGTCATTCATCTATGTTTTGAAATAGTTTTGATAATGTTTCGAAATCCAAATCGAACTATATTAAGAGCAACGAAACACTTTTGATTTGATCTTTGAAGATGATTTCATAGTTCAAAGATGAGAAGCGGAAGCATAATACTTTATATTATATCTATATTTCTAGTAGTATATTATCAACTAATATTTTATAGTTAAGGATACGTACTATTGTTATAGATATATATTTATTAATTTATGCGAGGTGTCGTGATTTGTTATTTATGAACGCTTATAAACGTATGGAAGATGATTATGAGGTATCGTAGGTATTTATATATAATAGTGTTATGGATGTAAGTGAGTATCAGGGATAAGATATTATTTACTCTTTTGGTACATTATAATAGTATGATTCAATTCATCTAGTTATATAGTCAAAATTATAATTATACTTGATTCTATTTATTATACTTGAATGTGGAAGAAATTTAGACGCACGTTTCTTTTACTATTTGTATTTTTTATGCATAGTTGAATTAGATAGATGATATTAGCTATAATTCTATAATTTATAATTGTAGTTATAATTATAGTTTTATGATGATTGTTTAGTGTAGAGGGTTTAAGTTGACCTCTTAAAACAAATTGGTTCGATTGAAGATAACCTTATATATTATTGTATACTTTTTAAACGTAGTAGTTATGATTTGGGTTATTATCATTAGTAGATAGAGTTGATGATTTGAATGTAGATTCAGTAAATAATAGTTATTGTATTGGTTACTACTAGATGTATTATTATTAATATAATTAGTCTTTATGTAGGATATAGGTATCGTATATGTATATGTTACATCGTTGTAATACTATTAATCTGTTCATGATGATATAGATTGTATAGTAGTTTATTATATTATGGTTTTTGCGTAAGAACAAGTATCGATCGGGCATATTGCCATGGGTATATATGATATTTAGTGTAGTTTATTGAAATTAATTAGAGTATTATTGTAATAGATAGTATGGTAGTTATTGACTATATATTATTATAATATTTATGATATTAGTTTAATTTTTTCTGTTATTAATTGATTGCAATTGTTTGTTTAGATGTATATATATCAGATGTTTTAGTTAATAATCTTTGTTGGCCAGTGTTATGATAATCATATTAACGTACACTTTCAGTGATACGTAAATGTCATGTTTATGATTGATAATACATATATAGTATTATAATTCTTATGATATACAGAGTATATTCGTCGAGGAGTAATATTTTAATATCTACACCAATTTTTATTATTGACTTATTTATTGAAATATTGTGTATAAAGAATAGATAAGTTTTTCACCTGTATGGTGTAAGATTTAAACACAAAAGAAAACATTAGGTGTAATATTATTATTATAGATTAGTATATAGTTATATATACTTATTGTACTAGTAAGTATATACTTGTGAACCCCAATTCTGTGATAAAAAACTTAGTTATAATATTTATTATATTATATAAATATTATAATCATATATATATTATAGTAATATAATAATTAAGTATATTAATAATATTAATATAGTAAATGATATTATATTAGTATTAATATATTAAGAATACATTATCTATATTATAATATATAATATATATTTATAAGTGTATATATATTATATATATTTATTCCCCTTTAGCCGTATTTACGATACATCCTCACCTGACTCTTCCTCTATACTACCACCATTTATTCCCCTTAGATATACATTCCATGTACCTAATAGCGATTCAAGTTATCGACCGAGGAATAATACATTGACCAAGTTTTTTGAATCTAGAATTTGTCCATATCGAATGTTGGCATTTCAGGCATTTCGCGTAGATAACATTATTTATTGTCCAATCGAATCCCGAATCACTTGATCTAGAAAGGCAAGATGCAGCTTTTTGATAGCTTAGAATATTATTTTTGTCGAATAGTTTTCATTTGCACAACTTGAAAATGTGTGTCACACATTTGGCACTTTCCTACTCTTGTTGTTTTATTTTGGCACAACTGTCATGAATTAATATTAGGATATAATGTTCCTAAAGAGCTTTTATTGGAAGTGATTTTAAAAAGTGGAGCTAGTGATGGTTAGAATGGTCTCATTTTTCTTGAAAATTGCATTGAGGAGTATATTTTTAACTATTTGTTTTGACTGTGCAAGGTATGTTATTGTGGACAAGTTATTTTGGCACTACGAATAATAATCGAAAAATATAAAAATATGATTTTTTTTGTGATAACTTTTTTAGTAGTTTGATAGCATGTATATAATTTGAAGGAGGTATTATATTTTTTTTTTTAGAAGACAATTTTTTTATACTCCAAATTATTTTTATCATCACTTGCACTGGTGTGAAAAGTAAATATGAAGTTCGTTGAAAGATCTGACTTGTTGGTTGACCTGTGGGCGCCAGAGTCCTGCATTATGAGCTATTATGGGATATAAATTTATACAAAACAAATTCTAAATAAAAAAAAGTGATTATATATATATATATATGTTTTACATAATTATATATATAAAATAATTATTATTATATACTATATATATAAATATATATATATACTTATTATAACTATAGTAATTAAAGTATTATATATAAATAAAAATTCACTTTTATTATATTATAATGTATATTAATATTATTTTATATATATTTAATATATATATATAAGATATTTAGGCAATGAAAGTAGGATATTATAATAGATATTAGTTATTATTTTTAGAAGAGACTATTATATATTCTTTTATACCTGTTTTGCTATATATATATACATTATTTATTATTTATATCTGTTTAATAACCTAAAGTGTATATTTTGATCTAAATCATAATATTAAGGTTTTAATCATGAATAAGAGTAATTCTAATAAACCACAATTTTACTTTTTAAACATAAAATTTCGTTTATATTAATATATTTAGATAATATAATATTTAATTTATTATTGGATGATTCTTCAAATAAAATGCAATTTCAAAATTCTAGTATTATAATGTAAATTATTAAATAACTAGTATTTTTATTATAGTAATAATAGTAGTAATAAGTATATATGCATGTGTATGAATACTATTATTATTATTAAGTATACCTTTGTATATTATAGATTTACTACATATATGAATAAATATTTTGCTAAATTATCATTGTATATTTTCTATATTATGATAATGATATTATAAGTATTATATTTTTGGATATATGTATTAAGTATATTATTGTATTATAATTTATAACATATTAAACGATATATTATGTATTGTCAGTTATCTCATTATAATAAACTGCCTAATAGTGAATATTAATGTTAATGTAATAATTATTATTAGTTGTTTTATTATAGGTTTGATATAATGTGTTAGATAGTAAACGTGTCTTCGTCTTCATTTATGAAGGCGAAGATGCAATCGATATGAAAGATAGTAAAGCGTATAGTTGTCTGTAGGATTCCGTTGTGTGACAGTTATTTCTCTGTGTTAGTATGTACATATAAATTGAGTTGAGGGGATTGTTGTAGAGTTGTGTTGATGTTGATTGATGCTTCTTCGGCGGAGTTGGTGCATCTCGCAACTTGAGGGATGCATTACTGTGTAGTTGTATTTGGATTTTAAGGTGTTTCTTGATTATTTACGAGTGGATGTAGTATGGTGGTTAGTACGTCAGTGATATAGTGTAGCTTAGTTAAGATGTATATTGTGTATAATGCTTGGTTTTTACAGTGTGAGCGATTATTTTGTAGTGAGGATGTGTTGTGTAATAGAAGTTATGGTTGTATTGGTTTATAGTTGGTCTATTTAACTAGAAAGTTCTTTTTCATTAAAATTATTAGAGGATTTCGTTAGATGCGTGTTAAGTAGATGTGGTAATAGTTTGAGTGATATTAGTTTGTACTAAAAGATGTATTAGTTGGTTATTATATTTTATTTAAGCATATTATAGTGAATGATATAAATAATATATCATTAATTATTATAATCCAATTATAATTATGTTATTAGTATTATAGTATTCATGCATGCTATTAATAGTATATTAGTTTAATATATTAAAAATATACATTTATATACTATATATTAATTAATATATATATATTAATATAGTTTATAGTATTAATATGTATTATAAGATATATATAACATTATAATACAGTTTCAGAGTGAATCAAATGATGTATGTCGTAGAGAAGAACTGTTTCGATGTGCAGACGTTCCGTTTATGAGGAACTTTGGGTAATACGTTGCATGGAGTAATGTCTGTAAGAGTACGTCAACTACGTTACCTCATAATAGGTACTCTGCAGTATGTCGCAAGACGTACGTCAATACTACGGTTATCCAATTATTATGGACGTGCCCGCAAGTGATTTCGCGGACTGTTTACGATCGCGAAGAGCTGACATTTCCACATCACAGGGACGTAATTATTATATGTTACTAATACGATGTCGCACAACGCAAAGGGAACGTAAAAGCCGAGCGTCGCTTTGTATACGTTATTTGGTGTGCATGTTGGTATGTTATGAATTTATTATAATTATATATATATATATATTAAGTTATTATATATATATCAATCATATATATATATACCCACTTTAGTATATATAAAGTATATAGTATATTATAATTATTACATATAATTATATTGAATATATATATATATGTATAATATTATTAGTAATATATAATATATTTATATATATATATAATATATATATATATATAGTTATATATATTGTGTAATGCATTATATAATGTTATAATATTATATTAAATATATAATTATTATGATTTATATAATATGATATATAATAGTAGTATTTATGTATATTAGTAATATATAGTATATATATATATATAATTGATATATTATATATATAGGTATTATATATATTGTTTCCAATCTGATGGAGTAGAGCTAGGACTTCTACATTGGAAAAGTTTGTATACACAACATAGAGTTTTGAAAGAAATATAATTTTGTAATATTTCTCGAATCCAAAGTTACGACAGAGTCATAAAACTTATAGAATAAAACTTACAAAATAAAAAGCATTATACTATTCAAGGAAGGGAGAGGAAGTTATATATATATATGATATTATTAATATATATATATATATAATATATAATATGTTATAATATTGATATTAATAATTGATTATTTTAGATTATTGATTATATATATAGTATATATATAGGATATATATATATATATATTAGTATATTATGATAATAAGTATATATATATATTATATATTATAATATATTAATTATCATTATAGTATTATATAAAGTGTAATATATATATTATATATATTAATTATATATATTTAGGTATTAAATATTATTATATTGATGCAATAGGAATAGGTATATAATTATATATATATATATATATATATAGTATATATAATATAGTAGTATATATATTATATATTTTATAAAGTATTAAGTCTGATACATTAGATATAATATAAGTTATTTAATATGAATATAAAATTAATTTATGTTATATAATATATATATAGTATATTATGTATTATATTAATATATAATAGTATGCTTATATCTAATATAATAATATTGTTTATATTAGTATATAATAGTTTTTAAATCATTATATATATAAGTAAATTATATATATATATTAATATATATTAGGTATATATAATATATTATATAATTATTAGTTATAATATATATTATTTATAATTATTAATATTTGAATATTATATATATATCTTAATATAATATATATTACATATATTACGTATATATTATATATATAAGTAATATTATGTTTATGATGTTATAATTTTAGTTTTTAAATAGAATTATATAGTGATATTAATGTTTTTAAATTTGGTTATATGAGATCTCACATGTATTGTTAGCGTAATCTGGAAGTTGAACCTGAGCATTTATATAGTATATTATGATAAGAATATATATAATAAGTTGTTATTATATTATTATGTAATTTTATATTAACAATATATAATTGTTCTATTATTGTGATTTAGTTTATAGTATATATAGTTAATTACGTATGTATAGGTAATGTATTATATTCTATTATTTATTATAATTAAGTTTTAACGAGTGCATCCATTCCGTTGCACTTGAGGCTAAGATTATTGATTTGTCATATACGGATGTGATATATACGTTTTTAGTCGACCCAAAAGTAATTTCCTACGTAAGTAACTAAATGAATCTTATATGCTCTATGTTTATAATAATTAAGTTAATGAGTGATATGAAATCCGTCCCAGCAGGTAAAGGCAGATAAGAAGGACGGGTAATCTGTATACACGTGACTTAAGTGCTAGTTGTTATTAAAGATAATATATGTCGATAATAGGCGTAGGTATTTATAGTTAGTTTTTTGCGTTGTTCCGGTTAAGTTGTTTTGTTATAGTCTTAGGTAAGTATAGAACGTTTTTTAATGTGCTTTTTGTATATTGGGATGTTTATATTGTATGTAATATATATATATATTGATTTATAGCTTATTTTAGGTTTATATGTGAATATATAAATGTTGGCAAAAAACTGTAATTTTTCCAGCAATTTTATAGGTAGCTATAGTTATATATTTTTATGAATATGTTATAGTATTTAGATGGATGAACTGTATTGTAATTTATAATTGTACTAGTTGATAATATTATATTATTTATATGATATATATATATTTCGTTATGATATATTAATTATAGTAGTATATATAAGTATATATATTAATATATTAATTTAATGTATCAGCAGGAGGACTTCCCATTGCGTACTCTTTAGGGTCTTCTGTTACTTTAGGCTCAGCACGATTAACTCAATATAAGAAACTGATCTATTTTTCAAGTTTGAGCAAATTTCATATGCTCGACCCGAGAGTAAAAAAGTTTGTATTTTTTTTTGTAGGAATTATAACAATATTAAGTAGTAATGAGAAAGAGTTATTGCAAAATTTTTTAAATCGAAAAATTATAAATAAATACCTACCTTATTATATAACGCTTTTAATACACAAGCCATTAATAGAATTGGTGCGAGGCAGCTGCTCAAATCGGAATATGGCGGGGTATCGGACAGTGTGATCTGATATTTACAGTACATATAAAGTGTATTTATTAAATTAACTGTATTATGAATTTTTAAAATTGTTAATGTTTTTCCATAAAATATTTATGAATAATAATGTTTTAAATTTCAAGTTTATTTTTAATAAATACATAAAATAAATAATAAAAAAATTACGTATAGATACTTAAGAATAATGATAATGGGAAAATATTATTGTTAAATAGATTATTATAGTAAAATAAATATTTTAATATGATTATCGTTAACCATTCGATCACTTAAGTAGAACGTTTGACATCAAATAAAACGTATTGTAAGGTCAAGGAATAATATCTAGTATTTAATATAGTATATAGTAATAATATATTTTTAATATATATTATAATAATAATATGATATTATATATTAGTATTTATAGTTGGTGTTATTATTGAATTGTTTATTAATTAGTATTAATAATTATAGTAATTAGTATAGTATTTGTTTTAAGATATTAAGTTTAGGTTATGAGTTGATTAAATAGTTTATATTATTTAGTATATATGTAGTATTTATAATGTTATCATATAAAGTATATATGTGTAGTATAGATGTATATATATTATAATTAGTTATATTTATATGATTATATTATGTGATAGCTATTTATCTGTTATTACTTATATTAATATTTAACATATCACAAAGCCCACCATTATCGAGTAATGAAGTAAGTGTATTTATTAGAGTATATGTATGTTAGTGATGATATTATATTAGGTAAGTTTTGTTGTATATTGTATCAATTTGTATGTGTGTGTATATTAGTATTAATAAGTATTGAATGTAGTATTAAGATATATTAAATGTAGTCTATATTAATATATAATATTATATATATTTTATTATTATATATTATATTTATTAAAGATTATATGTGAAGGTTTTATGTAAGTATAATAGTATGATTATATATATTATAAGTTATTAGTATAGATTTATATAATGTATTAATCATTAATTTTTGTTTCATATGTATTGTGGATTGGTTTATTTTGAATTCTTTTTTTTTTTTTTTTTTTTTTTTACAGCAAAATTCAAGTCTTCATCATAAATTCCATAATTTTGGGCCTGGACCAGGAGGGGCAGCTAACCCTCCTGGTCTAGTTCGCATACAACCTAAGCCTGGGTCTGTTCCTGTTAACCATGGAGTCCCAGTGAATCCTGGAGGGGTTCCAGTTGCTCCTGGTGCCATGCAGAATATGGGAGGGTTTCCCCGGCATGCCCTCCTATTCTGCAGGGTAAAGATGCTTAATACGATGTGGGCTCATCCCGTTTTCCCCATTCGATCATATTCTGAAATCAATTCTCATTCAAAGGTACATATGCATGAAATAAATTTTAAATCTTTATTTCCTTTTTTCTCAACCTCCCTAACAATCGCTCCAAATTAACAAGTTTCTATTTTCTTTTTTCAAGAGCTTGGTATAAAATTTTTGATTAAGCTACTATCGGGTATAGATAAAAGGTCAAATTTTCTTAAAGGGTTTCTGTCCACAGATCCTTAATCAGAGGAAAATTGATCAATATTTCATATTTATATATTATATATTTATTATTATATATTATATATATATATTAATAATATGAAATATATATTATATAATATATATATAAATATTATTTATATATATATCTACTATATAAATTATAATTATATATTTATTTATATATTATAATTATATTATATTATATTATATATATAAATCTATAGATTATATATATTTTATTAATATTATATTAACTATCATTATATTATATATTATGATTATTAATTATATAGCTATATTAATATATATATTAATTAATATATAATTATATTAATATATTATATATATATTTATATTATATATATGATATCTATAATATTATAATATTATAAATATTATATATTATATATATATATTATATATATATATTATATATAATTATATATATTTATAGTATATATATATTTTAATTATAATACTTATTATATATTATATATATCTATATATATTTAAAGAAAACTATATATATAATATACACACTATATATTTATTTTGTGATATATATATTTAACATAGTATCATTTACTATTATACTCTACATTTTTATATATATATATATATATTATATATATAATATATATTATTAGTGTGTAGAAGATTGATTAAACATGGTGGATATGACCGTCAATAGTGAGTTTTGTCGTGGGTGATAGGAGTGAAATGGGAGAACTTAATGAAAGTACTATTTGAGAATTGGTTTGGCTCATTATATTTTTCTGATTTTTCTTTTAAAAAAGTGACTTATATTTTTTTGTTATGAAGTCTCCCAATATTTTCTCACATCTATCTTAGTGAGTGTAATTATTTTTTTGTTCTTCCCTTCACTTCATCAGTCATAATATTGATATTAAAATATATCTTGTGTTTTATAAAATGTTTAATTCTGATAATAGTGTTTTAATTATTACTTTGATATTTTTTTTATATATCAGTATTTATATCTATCTAATTATATCTATCTATCTATACCGTTAAGGCATTATTTTGTACTTAATATTCGGTAGCTTAGAGTCAGTTTCTGCTGACATTCTTTCAAATAAATATCTTTTTTTCTTTATTTGTTCAGTTTCATACTTACGTGGGTCTTCTAGGCATCTGAGGGTCCATATAATATTAGATTCCTTTCTCGTTTGGCTAAGTATGCACATCCCTCACTCTACAGGCAGCATCAACAAATGCAGTCAGCAAATGCTTGCTAGCAAGAGCAAGCTAATAGTGAGAGGATTACTGAATTCTAATCAGTCAACTCAATCCTACAGCCTGCAATGGCAATTGGCGCTGCAGGATATGGGTAATTTCAATTATCCTACAGGTTAAGCAATTCCTCTCCTTCGCTATGGGAATGACTGCTGGCTCAAACTGCCTTCTAGCTACTAAGTTATACTCACTCATTCCCCAACAGCCAGGCAGCAACAGCTAACAGATAACAGCAGCAAGCATCATTTACATCACAGAACAGCTCGCAGAAATCATCAATCATCTCAGTCATTATCATTCACCGTGGTCGGATCTTACGATCACCCTTTCCCAGCCCTCTATACCAGAAAAACAGGCGTGCGATTCACGTTTCTTAACACCTCTCCTATAGTACCTTCATCTCAAAAAAGGATGGTTCTGACTCATCCATTTAAAAAAGAGTAGCCACGAGTCCAATCCCCATCCTTGCACATCTCTCAGATGAAGCTGAATCGTCTTACGCTAATTTGGCCACTAGTAACATTCTAAATAATTTGGTGTCAGGGAACACAAACTGTAGTATCAGTTTAAAAGAAGCCCCGGTACAGAATCCTAATAGTCACAATAGTAATCACAGTAGCAGTCATAGTAATTCGCCTAGCCCAATGGTATCTATTCCTACTGATAGCCTTGATAATTCTTTTAAAATAATGCTTGGCAACTCTAATAGTACGGTCAAAAGCTCTGCAAACACGGGTGGTTTTCTTCCGCTACAACAACTGTTTGTCGTAATTCCTGGTTTAAACGTCGTCAACGTCAGTTTTCACCTATCGATATCGAGCAGTTAAGGTAAAAGTGGTATACTAATATCATCGATAATACATTCGGCCACTTTCTTCAATGGCTAAAATTTCAATAGTTAGAAATATTCTTGCCAAATAGGGAAGAATAAGCGATGGGTAAGTATTTTTAATCATACAGAATATTTATAGAATTGAAGTGGCATTTATTTTTATTATTATTATTTATTTTATTATTATATTATATTATAATTATTTATTATTATTATTATTATTATTATTATTATTATTATTATTATTATTATTATTATTATTATTATTATTATTATTATTATTATTATTATTATTGATTTTGTGTGTTCGAATCTGAAGAGAGTTAGAGTGGATTGGTGAGAGATTTTGGCAGGTGTTGTAAATAGGAGGGGTTTGATAAGTAATATCGTAGATAAGAGTATGTGTTTATTGTTTCTGATGTGAGGACAGTCCTTCGTTGTGAAGTTATGTTAGATGTTAGCAGCTGGGAACAAGTGTCTCTGAGTTTAAATATTAGGAATATCTATTGTTTGTGATGTGAAAAAGGGAACGGATGAGTCAGAGTGTAGTAGGAAAGTTGTGAATGGCAGGACGTGTGCGCCTGGTTGCATATTAAATTTCGTTGGTGGATTTGTGAAAGGACTATTAGTCTTGAATTGCTCTATTGGGTTTACATTGTAGGTGTATGTTTGTTTACCTGTGTTAAGTTATAGCTAGTGAGTACTATGTCTGGATATTACATGAGTTAGATTCTAAAGTTAATTGTCGTTCAGATTGGCAATCTTAGGGGCGTGTTTAGGAGGTGGTGATGAAGAATTGATAACATGAAGGTTAATGACACGTATCTAGAGAGTGTGGTGGTGTGGAAGGAAGAAGGGATTAATTGAGAGATATAAATGAAGTACCTTGACGCATGGTTTTTGTCATGCGTGAAATGATGAATGATAGTCGGTATGTTAATGTCGGATGTAGCCATAGGGCGTGCATTGGTCTTGGGAAATCAAACCGGACTGGGAACTTAAGCAAAAGTGATTGTGCTTTAAAGAATGCTGAAAGGAGAGAAATTGAGTCTTGGCAGAGGCGAGAAGAACGGTGCATGATAGGGAGAATGGCGGGTTTTTTGTGAGAGGGGTATGGTTGCTAACCTGCCTGGCCCAAGGGAAGAACCCTACAAACTGAAGATATGTAAGTGGTCCGTCGCGTCCATGAAGCTGGGAACGAAAGCAATGGCACATTAAGAAGTGCAACTAACACATTTTGCTGTCATTGCCAGAAATGCCATCTGATAAAGATTTCTTTTGGCATAACCAACTCTGTCTCGAACACTTAACTTACACTTTGTTTGAGTGGCTACAATCCACTGTTTAAACGTTTCATTAAGCGGAATGCGAATGACAGTTCTTCGGTTTTGAAAGTTCTTCATTCCACAGGCGGACTGATCATCACAACCATTTTCTACTTCATAAGTTCTTTTCAAACATGTGCATAACTTTTGGCCAGATTTCAAGGTTTTGGAACTTTTGTGCAGTTTAAAGCGCGTCCAATACTCCATCAGCAAGGTTTCGTAAAAAGAAAAAAAAAAGTGGCAAGTCTCGATTTTAAGGTTAATAGATAATAGAAAAGCATCCATTTCAATGATTAAAGTTTTTTTTTTTTTTTTGAAAGGGATAAAGGTTTTTTTTGAAAAGTTTTTTTTTTGAAAGGGATATATCAGGTTGACGTGATTGATGTATGGTGTTATTTTGGCTAATTGGGTATGAATGTGTTTGATAATTAGGGTATCAGGAGGTGGTCGCGGAAGCGTGTCTGTTAATATTGTTAGATTAGTGCGAAAGCTGTGTGTGAATTTTGTTCCTTCTATATGGTGTTTTGGGAGTTTGTATCGTTTTGATGTAAAGGGGGGGGGGCGGGTGTCCCCTGAAGAAATGATTCTTGCTCTTATATATAATATCATATATATATATATATAATATCATATATATATATACTATATATTTTAATATAGTAATAATATATAATATATTTAATATATATATATATATAACTATTACTATATCATACTACTATATCTATATATTCACCACTATTAATAACTATATGTATATATAATCATATATCTATTCATTATTTTTTTTTTTTGTAATAGGAGAATGGTTTAGATGAATTAACAAAAGATGGTCGGCATCCTCTTAGCCTCATCGCCTCCCTCTTTCCTGATGACCCATGGACTGAAGGTGTAGATAGCTCATCTGGTAGCCCGAGTCTTGGGTCAAAAGATAAATCGAGCTCATCTGGTTTGTATTTCTCGAATTTTATGTTTGAAACATGCAATTTTAGCTTTTTGCTGCCTTTTTAGAAAAAGAATGTTGAGATTCTTTGCTTTAAACATATCGTCGGTGCATTGGAAGAGTGGAACAACTCAATGCATATAATTTTTAGCTTTACTAGTTAATAAACTATATAAAAAAAAATAAAATAAAATTTTCTGTGGAGAGGGCTTTAAGTTGTCATTAATGATTTTTATGTAAATGTCATTTCTAGATTTTAAATGCAATGCATTTCTATTGACAAATGACTTCTCCGACCCCCCCCCCCCCCCCCCTGACTTCTCCGACCACTCCTGAAAATTCACAATTTTTTTGAATTGTTTCTCTCTCTAGTACAACGACGATATGTTATGAAAAAAATATTAAGTAAAAATTTGCCGAGTTATTATGCATTTAAAAATTGCTGTATATTTAATAAAGTTTATTATTAGAATTGTAAATGTGGGAGAAAGTTTTGAAGAAGACAATTTGTAAGTCTTTCTTTTCCCCCCTCCCCCCTTTTTCTTTTTGGGGGGGTTTTTTTTCCCACAAATTGTTTTATAAAGGGAAGTAAAAATTTTCTTTTTTTGCAAAGAACCTATTGTTTGGCCTTGATCCCCCGTTTCTTTTTTTAGCCAAAATATGTAATGGTGTTTTTCCCCTGGTAAAAGCCCTTGTTTAAATAAAAAGAAAGGGGAAAAAATTTATTTTTTCCTTGTTTTTTTTTTTAGAAGAACGAAGGAGCTCCATGACCTGGAGGGAGGGTTAAAAAAACAAGAAATTTTTTGTTAAACAAGTTTTTGGCTTTAAACCCCCCTTGGCAAAGGGTTTTTTTTTTGACCCCCTCTTAAAATCAATTTTTCGCAATAGGCTTCTTAATTCCATTTATGTTTTTTCCGTCTAAAGACGATTCAAAAAATTGAAAAATCTTTATTAAATATTTTAAACTAAATATTTTATATACTATAATTATCATATAATTTTATATATGTATAATTAGTCATATTATTCTTAAAAAATTTAATCCTTTAATATATTATTATATTATATTTATATATAACTATATATATAATGAATTATGGATTTTAACTTTCTTCTATTTAAAAAAGTTTCTGCCAAAAAGTATTTTGAAACGAATTCTTGAAGTCGGTGTAAGGCGCTAGAATTAATAAGGTCTCTTATTTTCTTTATTTAATTAAAAAAAAAATTTATTCACTTAATTCGTGAATTTCAATAAAGCTCAAATTTCTATAATTAAGATTTTCGTTAAATAAATCTTTTTGTTTCCAAAGTGGCGTCTATAAAAATGGAATCTATCTATATATATATATTTCGTGCATCATGTGTGTGTCGAATATATGCATTTGTATTGTACCTAGGTTGGTGTGTATTATTAGAACCCATTTACCAGTTTATTTTTGTTTGGAATTTTAATAGTTGCACATTATTCACCAAAATATTCATCAGTTTTCAGTTTTTGTTTTATATATTATTTATTTGTAATTGTAAGTTATATTGCTATGTTCATCAACAGTGAAGGTAAGAACAGTGAAGTCCACCAAAACAATCATTCCATCCCACGAACCCTCCCCAACTGTTGTTGAACCTGAAAGTGTTGGTAGGTTTTAGTTTGTTGTTGTTTTTTTTTTTTTTATTAAAGAAATATTTTTTTTTGCCATTTGGTGGTTTTTAATAATGATTATGCAGCTGGGGAAGGTTGTAGTAGTAATAAAACAGTTGTGGCTAAATTGTAATTATGCTTCTAGTACTTTAGATAGGCATTTCTCTTTTGATGTCGATAAAAGTTTTAAATGCAATGAATTAGAACATATTTGTTTGTAGATAATTAAATGGTTTGTTTTGATCTGAGCATGTTGGAATTTTTTGTTTTTTTTTGTTTTTATAAAAAACCGCTTGTTCTTCATAGATGGACTAGAGTATAAGCCCCAAAATGTAGTTTGCAATCGACCTAGTTGCACTAAATGCCACTATATATATATACTATATACTATATTTCTCCATTTATTATATATATTATATATATATATATATATATATATATATTATATTATAGTATATGTATGTTAGGAAAGATGAGCTGAATTTCCACCGTCCTTGAAACCCTTTTAGCAAACACATGACGTGAAATTCCTAAAATTATTTGTTGTAATGTTTAAACCAAGAAAGCTCACTATTATTATAAAGCCAGGGACGACAAAAGATATATATTAATTATATATATATATTATATATAATATTATATAATACTTATATATCTTATTATATTTATTATATATATATCATTGTTGTCATCAATTTTATGTTGATTGAAAAAGTTTATTCTTGAATTGCTTGAATGTGCAAGTTCACTGTGATTATTATTATTATTATTATTATTATTATTATTATTATTATTATTATTATTTATTATTATTATATTATGATTATTCATTATTCCATTATTAATGATTAATTAATTATTATTATTATTATGGCCGTTTCTCATCTCTAATCTGCTCTGGGAACGCCAGCACTGGGGTTGGGTAAGCACAACATACTCGAACAGATCAGTTATGGAACATGACGTAGTCAAAAGGAAAGCCCCCCCTCTTTGCCCCACCCTCCCCTCATATTCTTAAGTGCCAGCCCGTCGCAAGTTAAAATCCATCTTAGGGCTCACAACACTGCGACACGAGACTCCCCACTGTAATATCTGCATCATGTAAGGCGTTAGACAGGCACTCAAGTCATGCCCCTTACACAAACCCGCCATTCCACGGGCCTGAACCAATTCCCCTTCTTCTTCAGGCCCAGTTTATGATTACTTATATATACTTATAATATATATATAATATATATATCATACTAATTATATATATTATTATATATTATATATCATATATATATATATATTTATATATACTATAATGATATATATTATATATATATTAGTATATATAATTACTATATATATATATATATTCATATTATTATATATATATATATAAGTACTGTACCCATATAGTACTTAAAGAAACAAGTGGACTCCTTGAAGGCGCACGTCTGTTTGTTAGCTTATGAACCAATCAACCTTTAATAATCCCTATTTTAATGCATATAAATATCACTATATTCATATATAATATATATATCATATATAATACTATATATATATAATATAATATATATATATATATATATATATTATATATATATATATATATATAAAGCATTATTATTATCTAAGTCATTGAAATATTTAATTGAAAGGTTTGTCTCATTCTGTACTAACATTTTCATTAACTTTTAAATTTTCTGATTTAAATTTAAATTATTAATTATTATTCTTATGTAATAATAATGTTACTATTATAATAATCAATTATTATTATTATTTTATTCTATTATTTTATTATTACTTATTATTATTAATTATTATTATATTCATTAATTCTTATTATTATTATTATTATTTAATTTATTATTTATTATTATATTGTTATTCGTTCATATTTAATTTCATTTTTATCATTATCATTTTCTTTATCATTATCGTTATCATTACCATACTCATTATCCATTATCATTATCATTATCATTATTATTATTATATATTATTATTATTAATCTATTCATTATTATTATTTTATTATTATATTATCATTATCATTATCATTATCATTATCTATTATCATTATCATTATCATCGTAATCATTATCATTATCATTATCATTATCATTATCCATTATCATATATTTTTTATTATTATTAATTATATTAATTATTTATTTTCATTTTATTCTTTTTTATTGTAGTTATTGTTTATTACTATTATAGGTATTGTTATTGTTGTTTTTTTTGTTTTTTTTTAATTGTTATTGTTATTATTAGAGCGCTTGCAAATAAAGCGGTTGAATGTGAACAAGATAAAACTGAACAAATCTGGATGAAATGAAGAAGCCTTTGTTTAGTAGTCGCAAGATAAGTATGTTGGATGTGCCTAAAGTATCGAGTTAAGAATCCGTATCCGTGCTGGTGGATATGAAGAGGTGACTGTCAAGCTATTAAAAGTGGAAAAAAGAGGCGTCGGTTGAATATGTAAAACAACATCATGGATGTTTCAAAAGAAATATGTTTGGAATTATATAAGGAAGACTTAAAAGTTGTATACGTTGGAGAACAAATGAGGTAAATGAACAGTTTGGGAGGAGATTTTTTTTTTGAGTCAGTGTACAGGACCTACCACGAGTGTGCAGGACCCACCAAGGCTCACAAAGAAGCGGTCACTACTAAACTAAAAAGCTGTAATTCGACAGAATTCTTTAAAGCATAAATTATTAGACATAAAGTTCTTGCAAAGTGTTCTGAAAGTGGGGAAATTGTATGAAAATAGAAGCTTTTATTTTTGTGTTAGCGAAAGGTTAAGAATGAGAAAGTAAGGGGAATCTGCATAGAATAATGAATAGGGATGGTGCTTTTTTAACAGTGGAAGGTTCGGATGTGAGAAGAGTGTGGAGGGAGCACTTCAGAAACCTACATAACATTGGCAGTAATGAAGAGGTAATAGTGAATGTGTGTGTGGGTTTGATGGTGCAAGAATAAATAGGTATTTTGGGGGAGCGAGGTAATTAGTAAGGAAGAGGTAATGGGCTGAGCTAGAAAGCTGGAGAATGGTAAATCTGCAAGCATAGATGGAATTACTGATGAAATGATCAAGAACGTAGGCGAGATGGTGATTGAATGGATTTGGAAGTTGTGTAACAAAGCATTTATGTTGGGTATAGCTCCGAGGCGTTGTAGGAGAGCAGTAATAGTACCCTTTAAAGGTAAGGGAGATAAGGAGAACTGTAGGAGCTACAGGGGAATTAGTTTGTGTGTTGTAGGCAAGATATATGCCTGGTTTATTTTGGTTGAGAGTTCGTCGAGCGACTGAAGGACTGTTTGTTAAGATCAATGTGCATTTAGAAGTTGTAGAGGATGTGTAGATCAAATTTTTACATTGAAGAAAATGAGAGAGAAAAAAAATAAATTGTATTTAGGTTTTATGGACTTGAAACAGGCGTATGACAGGATTAATGGGGAAACTCTGTGGCAGGTGTTAATGATAAATGGTGTTGGTGGTAGGCTCATAAATGGAATCAAAGTATGTATGACGATAGTGAAGTGTGTGTTAGCAAGTACAATCGAATTGAAAGGATCTGTTTATAGTTATTTGTGAAGGCCAGGAATTGTGTTTACTGGATGGCGGTTACCTGAAAGATCCATAGAAGTGGGGTGCAGGAGAATGTGTATAGAATGATGGAAAATGGAAGAGAGTGGAGGGTGCGCCTTTCTTATCGTATGCAGGTGATTTGGCTTTGTGTTGTGAATCTGAAGAGAGTTTAAGGGGTTTGACAGGGTGGTAAAAAAGGAGGGGTTTGAAAGTCAATTTAAATAAGAGAAAGCTTATGATAGTGAGTGAGGAAGCCCGTGGTGTGTTGTCATTTTAGATGGTGAGCAACTAGAACATGTATCTTGAGTTTAAATATTTATTATATATGTTGGATGAAAAGAGAACGAATGATGTAGAATGTAGTAGGAAAGTTGTGAATGGTAGGAAGGTGGCTGGTGCAATTAAAACCTTTATGGATGTAATGGGACTAAGTCTTGAGTTGCGCTACGGGTTTGCGTTAGGGTAAGTTGTTACCTGTGTTAATGTATATTAGTGAAATTATGGTATGGATTTAGAGGTTTAGATGGACAAATCTTAGGGGCCTGTTAGGGGTGAGAAAAATTGATAAAATACGAAGTGAATGTATTAGAGAGTTGTGTGGTGTGAAAAAAAGGAGTAAATAAGAAAACAAACGAGAGCACATAGAGATAGTTTTGCCATATGAAAAGGATGTTTGATAGTCAGTTGGTTAGGCTGAATTGTATAGTGGTGAGTGTGGTGGGAATCGACCAACTGGGAGACCGAGAAAAAGTGGCTTGATTCAGCAAAGGAATGCCTGAGGGAGAAGAATGTAAGTTACAGAGGCGTGAAAAAGGTGCAGTCAACGGGAGTGAATCGGCGGGGTTTTGTGAGGGGGTATGGTTGTGGGCTTTGCCCAGGGGATGAACCCCACATGGACGAGATACCACAGGGATGGCCCGTCTCAGTCTCGTGAAACCCTAGGGAGGATTTTTCTAATTGTGACGAGTTCTCACCTAAGGGTATAAAGTGGACGGTAAAGGGGGACTTACTTTTCGACTTGCATAATGTTCTTTTACTACTTTTCTGTTCCAGTGCTCCCCAATATGGGGATAGGAGGAAGATGATGATTATTATTATTATTATTATTATTATTATTATTATTATTATTATTATTATTAATTATTATTTTATTAATATTCTTATATTATTATGATTATTATTATTATTATTATTATTATTATTATTATTATTATTATTATCTAAAAAAACTCTCTCTTAGTTTTCTAGTGTTCCTTACTCGTTTTTTTTATTGTCACTATATACATATAGCTACCATATTTTTTTTCCAAATCTCCCCATTTTCCCCGGGATTTTACCATAAAAATCTCAGCCCAGGTGGGTAGGTGGGCTGGCAACTCCCTGTGGAGACACCCAGTTCAACCCTGGTTCAGACACAGTCTAATTATTATTAGTTAAAAATTATATAAGTTTGTTCTTTAGTCATTGGTGATACCAAAAACTCAACCTTTAAACATCCTTAATCTGAGCAAAATGACTAACATCCATCCTTTTCTTATGACCAAACCATGTTAACAATAACTTTCATTTATTCTCATATTTTGCCTTCACAACACACAACTCCTTTACACGCTCATTTTCTCAAGTTATCAATTCTTCTCACCTACACACCCATAAGATTGTCCATCTGAACAACTGAATTATGCCCCTCTCCCCTCCTTTCCTCCTCCTTCCCCTCCTCTCCCTCCTCCCTCGCCTCTCCTCCTCCTCCTCCTTCTTGAAATACACAATTATGGGTCTTGCGTAATGAATAAGTAGATGTGCTATTTGATGTATTGTCAAAAGATTTTAAAGGCATTTATATCTCCAAATTGATCGAGTTTGCCTCGGTCGGATAGATGCCGGGAATGCCTAGAAGTAAATTAACACTAACAAGAATGAATTTTTTTTAGTGGTAATAATATAATTGTTACAAACTATTGAAGAATTAGATGAACATGGTTAGAGCTAAGAATGCCATGCATCGAAATGGATTTGAAAACGTCATTAACGAACATGAGATTAACTTTCCTCACACGTGGCTTGTAGCTAAAATTTTAGACTAAGATGTTAGGGTCATATATTCCCAGCAATTATTTAAAATTTAAAGAAAGTATCTAACCTATAAAGGTTGTGTCTGTTAAGTATGGGAGAACAATGCAGGTGATGTATTTTATTGATTCTTTGATTTAAGCTAACAAATGCTAATTTGTTAGGGTACACATTCATTACAACAAAAGCTCATCTGGGTTAATTTTCTATTTTGTATTTTAAACGTGGAAGTTTAATATAAAGCACCAGTACTCATTTCAAGTTTGATTTAAAACTATATCTTTGATGGTATATTCGTTTACTATGTGTTTTATTCTCAGGTAACAACAATCTTATGTGACCAAATTGATGATTGGTCGTGCCGTTTGCTGGGATGGTGGCTGGATCTTATTTGCTTGTGACTCACTTGTCCATAGGTATTATTATTTATTATTATTATTATTTATTATTATTATTATTATTATTATTATTATTATTATTACTACTACTACTACTACTACTCTACTATCTACTACTACTACTACTACTTACTACTACTACTACTACGACTGATACAACAACTACTACTACTATCACTACTAATACTACTACTACTAACTACAACCTACTACTACTACTATTTATACTACCTACTACTACTACTCCACACTATACTATACTACTATACTACTATACTACTACCACTACTACTATACTATACTATACTACTACTACACACTACTACTACTTCTACTACTACTTTAATCTTTCTACTTTTCAATGTCTACAACACTGAAATTGTTTATACTCCCTTTTAAATAATTACAACTATCACTTACTACTACTAACTACTACTACTACTGCACCAACTACCTACTACTACCACTACTAGCTACCTTAACAGCTATACTACTACTACTATCTACTACTACTTACTACTACTACTACTACTGATACTATACTACTACTCCTACTACTCTACTACTACTACTACTACTACCATCCCTTTTTTTGATCACCTATCCAACCATTTAGGTCACCCAACACAAGTCAATCTGAAGCTCCTACTCACGTCGCATCAAAACTCATTCCAGAAACTCGCACCTCTCTTAAACATTAACCCTCAGATGGACCAATCATGTCACACCACACATACCCTCAGATGGACCAAATGTCACAACCACACACACCTCGTGGATTGAACCATATGTTCTGCAACAAATCATGAAAAAAAACTTGCTATGTAAATTTAAAACATTAGAATTCTAGCGTATTTTCACACACAACAATTACCATAGGTCTGTCCACAGAGTTTACTCATCGAGGATGCAACTCTTTCTCTCCACACACCAACACACACATTTCACACCACACCACTCATTTTCACTGTTTCCTTTAACCTTTGTTTCAGTCACAGCGTGCAAATCAAATTTGGTCTCTTTCTACAATCCATCCAACACCTCTCTCCTCAACATTTATCCTCTCGACATTTCACATGTAACCCATACAATTCTAAACATTTTCGCGAAACGATAGAAGGCCGTTTACGCGACTCACGACTTTCCCGAGGCCATGCAATTTTTCATCAAATTCCAATACACTACTATATTATATATATATATATTAAATATAATATATATATATTATATATATAATATACTATATATATATCTATATATATAATTAATATTTATTATATATTATCAGATATATATTATAATATATATAAATATAAATATAATATACAATTATATATACTATATACTATATACTACTTATATATATATATATATATTATATATTATAATTATATATGGAAATATATTAGTATATATAATATAATATATAGATATATTATATATAATAATATACTATACGAAAATTTTTATTTTAAGGTATTCCATATGAACTGCCACATCCCTTCTCTTACTCATCTACCGAGAGAGCACGAGAAGTGGCAGTGTATGATATGCCGTGATCCGTTTGATAAAAACTCCATCTGACACTGTGGAAGCAGCGCACTAAAGAAAGTTTACATCTGAGGACCACGAAAGAGTCTGAAGATTGCCCAGAGGTTCTTTTTGGATGCTTTACTGTAATTATGAACCATCTCAGCCATTTAGAGAGCTAGTCGACAGAGAGGTAAAGCCCAATGAGTATAATTAAGTTACCCGGGTATACCAACAAATTTTTTTTCATATGAGTTTTTTTTTTTCTTTAGAGCCGTGAAATTTTCTTTTAAGTCTCCTTTAATTTTTTTTTTTTTTTTTTTTTTTTTAGGGGATTTTATGTAATAGTTGAAGTTCGAGCTACTTAATCTCAATTATCAAGGACTGAGGAACACGCAATATTTTTTGAAAACCACCGCAGGAACTGCCATAAACCAATTCCTTTCTTAACACATGAGGAGTGCGGCCGAAAACCACACTGAACTGGAGTTCACATGGTGTGCTTACACGGTATATCATTAAATTCAAGGTCAACCAGAATTGGAATATTAATTACTAATACACATAAGCTAGGAAAAGATAACTTGTTATTGTTGTCTGTTTTTGAATGTCGAATTGATAGTAGGCGTCATAATTATTTTTTAAATCTAGTAAATTTTCAGGATATATATTACTGTCCCATACAGAAGAAATACCATCCACGTATCACAACCATTTTGAAATTAGTGAGAACTTTTTTTAAAAATATTTTCTTTCGAACCATTCCTTGAAAATATTTCTAAGTACAGGGTATAATGAGGAACCCATACTTAATCCCTGTTTTTTCAAAATATCTGGCAATTGAACTCCAAAATACGTTATGATTAAAGAATTTGGCAGAGATTGGCAGGGTGTGCTAATCAGGAGGCGTTCTGAAGTAAACGACGATAAGTGTAAGGCTTATGGGGTTGTGAGCTGAGGACAGTCCTGCATGTGATAGTTATGTAGAACTGGTGAAGCAGCTGGAACAAAGTTGGTCTTGGAGTTTAAATATGTAGGGTATATGTGGAGTGAGAAGGGGAACGGATGATGCAGCGAGTAGTAGGAAAGTTGTGAATGCAGGATAGGTGGCTTGCGTGCAATTAAACTCGTTGTGAATGTAAAGGACTAATGACTTTGAGTGCGCTAGAAGTCTTGCAAGAGGGATGTTGTTACGTTATTGTAATAGGTAGTGAGGACTAGGTCTCGGCAATACGAAGTATAGTTCAAAGTTCAATGTGTTTCAGAAGACAATCTTAGGGGCGTGCTAGATGTGTGAGAAGAATTTCATAACAATGAGGAATTGAAACGTGATTGAAGAGTGTGCTGGTGTCTCAAGGGGTAACCGAGGAGACATAATGAAAGTCAGTTCTGAGCAGTTTTGGCTTCATCGTGGAACAGGATGAATCGAATTAGTCGGTGGTAAGCGGTAATGTATATGGCAAGCTGTGTTGGAACTACCCGACTGGGGAAGACTGAGAAAAAAAGGTGAGTCAGTAAACCGATCGCTCTGAAAGGAGAGACAATGTGGAGTTTGGCAGAGGTGAGAATAAAGGTCCATAATAGGAGTGCATGGCAGGGGTCTTGTGGGGGCATGGGTTGTGGCCCACCTGGGCCAAGGATGAAACCTTACACTGCACGATGTACCCTACGTGGGGGTCCGCGCTGGTCCCGTGAAGCTGCTAGGGTGATCTCTGATTGCGCATGAGTTCTTACTATCTAATGGGCTACAGCAAGGGGCGGTAAGGCTGGGCTTTCTTTTCGACTTTTGTCATATTCTTCTACTGCTTTTCTTTTCCGATGCATGTACGCACCTTACCCCCGTCTGGGAGAAAAAGGTAGATGAAAAAGAGAATCAATTTTGTATAGTTCGTCCAAATAAAGACTCTGTCTCAAATTCCTTAACATATTTTTTTTTAGGAAATCCAAAATCAACTCTGCTGGAACATTCGTAAATAGTGACATTACTTTATTTCTAACAAACGTGCTATTTTGAAAATTGAAAACCATTTTTATTTTCTATAAAATCTACCAATTTTTTTAAATGATGATAAGAAATGTGTCCAGCCAAATCCGATAATTCATTCGCCATGCAAATAGGTAATTTGTATGCTACACATTTCTATATTAGATATAATAGGCCGTAAAGGAACTTCTTGTTTATGTTATGTCGGTAATCCATAAAAGTATGACAATTTTGGTGAAAAAGACTTGAATAAATTAATATTAAGACTTCTTTTAGTTATTTATTAAAAAACTAACTGGAAAAGATTAATTTGTGATGGAACAGTAATATATTCCCTGAATATTTACTTGCTTTAATAAATAACTTTGTCCCTGCTGTTAAATTCGCTGTTGAAAAATTGCAAAATAGCCGGTTATTTTTCCTAGATGTGTTAGTAATTAATTCAAATACTGGTGGTCTAGAATTTAATGTATACCTTAAATATATAGACCCATTTGAACTCGTATGTTAGTTACTTTTATAGGATTTGCGGTGTTTTGGGCGGTGTTTCCATTTTGGTTTTTTTTTTTTTTTTTTTTGGGCCCCCACCTTCCTCAATAAGGCGTTTTAAGGGGGGGAAAAAGGGAAAAAAATTTTGAAAGTTTTTTTTTTTTTTTGGGGTTTTTTTTAAATTTGAAGCCAAGTTTTTTCTTTTTTGTGGGTGGGGCCCTTTTTTTTTAAAAACACTATGTTAATTTTTTTCAAAAAGTTTTTCTTTGCTTCACTGAAACAAGGTTAAGTTTTTTTTACTATTATCAAAAAAAAAGTTTTTTTCCTTGTCTTAAAAATATCCCCCCTAATGATTGATTAAAAAATCAAAAAAGAGCCGGTTTAAAAGACGAACTTGCATTCTATGGTTTTTTTTTTTTTTTGCAGAAATCCCACCCTAAAGAAACAAATAATTATACTCACGGATGTATATACAAAGATTTTTTTTTTTTTGGGTAAATAAAAACGGGAAAAAATAAATTAAAAATGAAAACGGTTTTTTTTAAAATAATAATTTTTTTTTAAAAAAAAGAAATATATAACCAAACAATAAACTTAATTATTTGGTGAAAAATTTCTTAATTTTTTTTTTTTCCCTTGTTTGCCGGGGGGGGGAAAAAAAAAAACGAAAGAAACCCGCAAAAGGAGATCGAAGAAATAGTAGAAAGAGAAAAGGGTGAAAATTGGGGGGGGGGGGGGGGGGTTGACATCCTTTTCTTGAATGGTACGAGAAATCCGCCGTTCCCGACATGGTGTCTCAACTCCAGGGAAAAGAAACACCCACGCAAGTTCATTAATCGGAAGATTCTAAATCATTGTTATAATATCCAAGCAAACCATCCTACGCACTTCAAAACAAAACAACATTTAACTTTCAATTTATATTTCAAGAAGAGAAAGCCAAGTTACCAATGGAACTTTTTTTGTTTGATCATTCGTCTATACAATCATATAGTATACAAGTATACTATAATATATATATATTATATATATACTATATACTTTATATTATATATATATATATATACTATATATATACTATATAGACTATATTAATGTATAATAGATATATATATATATATATATATATATATATATATTATCTATAATACTATATAGTAGTCTATATATATATATATATACTATATATTTATTTAACAACATTTGCTCATTTTAAAAAAGGCCGCTAGCTTAACAAGCCCATAATGATCATAAAAAAATCTTGGGAAATTGTGTTCTTTTTTTACTTTCCGCTTTTTTCTGCATCACTTTTTCTGCCCAGGCGCATAAAATCGGCTACATCAGTACAGGTATGACTGGAAATTCCTGAAGTGGCATTAGTCTTATTAATATATCTTTCTGGTGCAATGTTTTAAGTTATAGTCTAAGGGTTTACCTGCATTTTGGTAAGATTATTAGTTAATTAAAAAGTAATTTACTTTTTATTAGTTTATTAGAAAGTAAGGCATTATATATTAATATATTATAAATTAATATATAGTATATATATATATACTATTATATATATAATTATACGTATATATAATAGTATATTAAAAATATAAGTAGAAAATTCTAACGTTTCTGCTCCAACACTATTATATGATAATGACTCTTTTTTTCAGCTTATCAGGAAAATATACAGAGCAAGAAGGAGAAATAGGAGCTGGAAACCTCTCGATCATGACTTGTATTCCTTCCTCTTCTAATCCAACACTACACAAGTAAGTTGGATGAATTATCTTCCATTCATTAGATATTTTGTTCAGTTCCTTTTAAACTCTGGAATTTTCATTCTTGTTTTGACAAATCTGTAATATTTTGAAGAATATCCAAGTCTTTAAAGTGTTTCATATTTACAATTTTTTTTTTGACAAATATTCATTAGAACTATGTTAATCTTATTGGCAGAACTTTAGCTATTTATTTCATGTAAATTGTTTTACAAAGTTAAACTCCCATTGCTGTACAATATCATGTAATATTTTGTGCATAAATAGAGTAGTATATATATATATATTATATATATAATGCATATCAATCCATTTTTCCGTACCGATAGATGGCCGCTCGACATTTTGAAAAACTTCTTAATATTTTGCATGGCGATTATATTATCCTGAAAGTTCAATAACCAGCCATTACGTTCTTTTGGTAGATTTTCCTCTGCGTTGTCAACAGTGGAAAATGTTCTGACCAGCGTGGAATGCAAAATTTATCACTTAATAGAGGTAACCATTGTTAAGTCTATATCTCCCTATTGGTATTCTTATAACGACAAATTTCCTGAGGAGGACTTTGTCTTAGGGCACTACTTTAAGACATTTGCCTTTTTTGTTTTTTTGGGAAATAATATTTCACCATGAAAATGAATCCGAAAAATTGTGTTAAAAAATCGAAGAAATTTCCCATCTTTCGTGGGTGTATCTACTCTAACAAGAAGAAATTTATAACCGCTCATACAATCTTGATGTGATGATACTATGAAGTAATCGTTTAACCTAAATCCTTATTTAACGCTTTGGGTGAATATTTATTAAAACAAATTCTACAGGCGTAGGTCCAAAAATCAATTTTGCGGAAAATCGGTAACTTTTGACCCTTAATATCTCTGATGGGGCTAAGTGCTAAAAATTTTGGAAAATTTCAGCCACATTATACTACACTCACTAGATGTTCCTTCACTGCAATTATTGCTTGGTATTTTGCTTGGTTTAGCCAATACAGCCCTTCCAAAAATGCAAAAAAAATTTTTTTTTTCTTAAAGTTTTGTTATTGATACTATTATTATAGTTATATAGTTATAGACAATACATATACAAATGAAATAGTGTGGCATCAAGGAGAAGTGAAAACAATGTTAAAAAAAATTTTTAATTTTAAGGTTAACTGCATACATAAGAATGCTACCATTACTCACTCTAAATGACACAATGAACTAAATACTTGAAGAATTTATCTATATATTGCTATATATAATTATAATAATAATATATACTAAAATATATATATGGATTATTTATAATAATTCTAATAATATCAAATTATCAAATAAAATAATATAATAATAAAATATAATATATTATACTTTTTTTTCTATATACTATATTAACTATTAATATATATAACCTTGTTTAACCGGGTTCGGTACAAGTTATAATATACGAAGGACTATATGTAAGTGCTACAGAAGTTTCTGGGTACACGAATTAAGAATCTTCACGACAAAGCCCAAGTCGCTGTATGCGAAATAAAGCTGTTTCATTCCCTTTTTTTTGTATCATGCAAGGCTCACCGCAGGTATTTGTCACCAACCGGCGGCCATGGGAGAGACCCAGTTGAAAAAAGTAGTCGCAGAGCCAACACTCTTGACCTCTCTTTCGGTCAAATTGATACTTTAATTTGGTCAGAATCATATTTTAAGGTATTGTAAAAATAGTATAAATTGAACTGTGGAATATCTTAATGTGTGTTCATAGGAAAATAAGGTCATGTAGACATAATTTAATAGAAGATAATAATTAAAGAAGCGTTGCTATTCCTAAACCTATTTTATTAATTGCTATATTCAAGAGTGATCTCTTAAATCGGGCCCGAATTAATCATATACGAGATCAAGCTTTGTACATATAAATAATATAATCTATATTATTTATATATATATATATATATAATATACTATATATAAATAATCTATATATTAATATATATTATACCTATATATATATATATATATATATATATATTATAAATATAGTATTTCGAAGGGTTGATTATATGACATAAAAAAAACTTAAATGCACAAATACATAAATGGGCCAGTATATACCCGGTTATATATATGTAATTAACTATATACACCGGTATATTTACGCACACATTTTATTAAGTTTTCATTTATTTTTTTTGTTGTTTATGTTACTAATCATAAATATCTATATAGTATCTTATATATATATTATATTAATACTTAATAATACATAATAATATCATATATATATACTCACAATTATACTATATATATATATATATATATATATATATATATATATGTAATACTATTATATATATTATACAACACTCACACTATTAAAATATATATATATATATATACGTATCATATATATATATTATATATATATATATACTATATATATATAATATATATATATATATACCTATATCATTTATATTATAACATATATCTATATATGTACAAAAGCTGATCTCCATAATTATAATTGACCTAATTTAAAGAGATACTTGAATATCAGCAACATATACAAATCGTTTTGGAATAAGCGCAAACGCTTCTTCAATTACTTTTCTTCATCACTTAATCTATGTCTATGCATCCATTTTCCATAACTACACTAAAGATATTTCACTGTTAAAAAATAAATCTTATTTTAAATACTTAAATATACTTACATTAAAGTAAACAAATATATTTGCGCGACAGAGAGGTGTCCAAAGAATGGTCGTCTCCAGCGATCCATAATGTACTTTCATCCTGGCTCTCTCCACCATGCCCACCGACCTTGTGAACAGAATCACCTCAGCTGACCTCGATAATACAAAAAGAATGAGAACAGTTATTTCGCATCGGACTTGCTATTGTACAAGATGAATTTTTAATATCTGTGTAAACCAGAAATCTTGTAGCACTTACATAGTATCCTTATAAATTTTATTACTCATCATGTCCGCCTACGTACATATATATATATATATATATCTATCCTATATATTTATATATTAACTACTCATATATATTAGATATCATATTCTACATAGTAGTATATACCTACTATAAATACGAAATCTAATTTTTTCCAGTTAATAGTTAATTTGTCTTTACAGTAGATATATATGACATTCTTAATGTATAGCTTAACCTTAAACATTAAATTCTTTTTAACACTTGTTTTCATTTCTTCTTCGAGCCACACCATTTTCATGTCTAATGTATCTGCTTGCAACTATACATACTATAATAATAGTACCATAACACAACTTCACAAAACAGTTTTTTTTTTTTGCGCATTTCTACTTGAAAGGCTGTATTTCTTAAACCAAGCAAAATGACCAAGTCAATAGTTGCAGTGAAGAAACATCTAT